>BLBF01000011.1:40236589-40283410 GCA_015471245.1 Laticauda colubrina
GACACAATCAAGACCAGCACAGAACTTCTCTCTCAGCTGGTCCACAGTGACATACCATCCTCGGACCAGAAGCCCTTCATCGCCTACATGAGCCAGACCCTCATGGACCTGCCTGAGGCCCAATACCAGGTGATGAAGCAAAAGATAACAGCACTTCTGCACAACCCTCAAGGCCGAGCTCAACCTGTTCCGACCCAGTCCAGGTCTGCTCCTCCACCCCAGGTGATGTCACAGCCTTTTCACGGCTTTCAAAAGGCCATCACCTACGAAGGCTATGACTACCAGGACTTCCCACAGCAGAAACAGCCCTTCCCAGTCCAGGCCCAGGTTCATCGCACACCACAGACGCCACACCTCACCCAGCTGCAATCCAGACAGCCCCACTACACTCCTACTTCCTCCACCCCACAGCCAAGCCCGTCAACAGACAATCTGTCATCAGTCTTGGGCCTGACATCCCAGGTACTTGACGAAGGGCTTCTCAACCTCACGGGACTGAGTCAGCTCTCTGAGAGCTTCCTGAACACACCATCCCCTGTTTTACTCTCGGGACCAAGCACCCCAATGGTGCCTCAGACCAGCACTCCAGCCACAGCCATTTCCACAGTCCCTGCCCGCTTAACAGCTGAGACCATGGACATACCTCAGAGTGACTGAGAATAGTGCCAGAGACTGAATTGTTACCTGTTCACTTTATCTTTGGTTAAGACACTTTACTTGGTTCATTTTGCTTTTTAATAAAGTCATAGAGTTTACTTAAAACAGTTATTAATAAAGGTTATCTTTGCTTAACACACTTGGTTCATTTTTTTTACTTAATAAAGTGTTGGTGAAAACTTTGAAAACATGGTTAATCCTTTGCATGCTTGTGGGATGGGTAAGGATAGCTGTGGGATAGATAAACCTCCAGTGCAAGCATCGTGGGACTGTATGGTCCACCCTCCCAGCTGCCACACATATGGCCCTTTTTTATCAATAACAATTTATTCATTGATCAACACATTTCAAAATAAACAAAGCTCTTTATTAATGCCTTATTCATTGTAGGGCCACTCAACATACATGGCACAATCTCATCAGTGTTATGAGACAGGCTCAAGGAAGCATCCATTAAGCATCTATCATCCTGTCTTGCCACTCCACTGCTCCAGCTGGGGAGTTGCACCAGTGTCTCAGTAGGTTGCGCTGCTTCTTCCCTTCATGTGAAGCTCTATTGGGGCCTTACACATCCACAGTGTCTATCAGGTTTTGTCCTTGCCTCCATTCACCAGGCTCCATGTCCCCATTGCCTTGTTGGAGGTCCACAAGCCTGTTCTGCAACACTGGGTAGCGGGTGCGCATGAGATTGTGCAGGATGCAGCAAGCTTCCACGATCCTCCTCACGGTCTGTGGGCGATGCTGCATGGTGGTGAGAAGTTCCTGGAACCTGTTGGCCAGGATGCCAAAGGCATTCCCCACCACCCGCCTTGCCCTGGACAGCCTGTAGTTGAAGATCCTCTCTTCACGGGTGGGGCATCTGGAGGTATAGAGCTTCATGAGGTAGGTTCTGAGGGAGAAGGCGTCATCCCCCATGATGAAGTAGGGCACATCTTGTGTGTTGTTGGGCAGGGGGTCTGGATCTGGGAAGCCCATGATGAGGTTGCGTTCCAGCCCCTCCTTGAGGTGACTGGCATATACCTGGGCATCTGAAGCTGACCTGGTGCCTGAAGCATCGATGTACATGAACTTGTAGTCAGCATCGACCGTGGCAAAGAGGATGATGCTGAAGAAGCCCTTGTAATTGTGATAAGTGGACTCTGAGTTGGCTGGAGCTTTGCAGGCCACGTGCTTCCAATCTATGGCTCCAACGGTGTGGGGGAAATTCCACTTCTGATACCACTGCTCTGCAACTTTCTTCCAGCCTTCTTCAGTGGAGGGGCACTGGAGGAGCTCTTCCAGGTATTCTTCAATGATGGCCTGCACCACTTCTCTGACCACAATGCTGATGGTGTTGTGTGGCACCCTCCAGGCGTACTGCATGCTCCTGTATGTGGTCCCTGAGGCCAGGTGGCGCAGAGTCAGTGCCACCTTGAGCCCAGGGTCCAGGCTGGGCCGGAAGTTGGTGCTCTGCTTGGTCAACCCGGGTCTCAGCCACTCCACAACTTTGTCAAACATGGCTGGAGGCATCCTCATGAAGTTTTGGAATGCACGAGGGTCTTCGTTCCTCAGCTCCACCATCAGCTTGTTATACAGTCCGTACTCGGCTCTTCTGGTGATCCATCTTCAGACCCAGACACTTCTTGGCCGCCTCCTTTTCTTCACGTAGAACAGGTGAAAGAGCCTGTAGATGGCTTCGCACTGTTGTAGAACAATGGTGGCTTCCAAAAGGAGTGTGTGATGATCCATGGTGGAGATGACTGGATGCTGTGGAAGAGCAAGAGCCAGATGAAGTTGAAGAGGTCTGCACCGCAGGGCTGCTGGACTGAAAGTGAGATCCAGGTGAGTTCCTCCCCCTTTTTATAGGAAATAGAGGTTTTCCTCTAGGTGTCCTTTTGCATCCTCTAGGCATCCTGCAGACATCCTAAATATCTGAGATATGTCCCCTCTGCGAACGTTTTTTCCGTTTTAATGCTTTGTATGCGAGCTGCATCCGCTTTCATCCTTTCTCCGTCCGTGCTACTAACGCTTTGTGTCCGTTCCGCGTCCGTGGATGCACAGCGGATGCCTAGCAGATATAGCGGATGCGAAACGGATGATGACAGATGTAGAACGGATGTTCCCCGTATGCGTTGCGGATGCAGAACGGACGCGTTGGATACATTTTCAGATGGAATCTCAGTCGACGGATGCTGGACGGATAGAGAGTATGAAAAACGGACGCAGTGAGTTCAGAACGGAAGCATCGCGTTACCCAACGGATGGCAAGTGTTTCTCTCCATTTTACATCCTCTTTCCATCCATTGGTGCTGTGTGACGGGCTTAAGGTCTCTCAGGCATGCAGAGATAGATAAGGGAGTTTAAAACCCCTCCCTTATCTTGATGTGTATTTAGTAAAACAAAGAGCCAATATGTTAATTCCCCCCCACCCCCTTTTTAGAATGATCTTTTTCAGAGTTCCTCAGGACACATCTCACTATGGAATTTTTATGGTCTCTTCATCTCCTGGCTGTCTCTCTCAGAGGTGATAGGTTCCCACCATCTGGGTTTCATCCCTCCATTGTATCATTTTTAGGTTATACAAATTCAATATAAGATTAAATATATTCAGGTTACATCAAGAAGGATTTCTTTATCCGTCATCCCCCCTTTTCTTCTTCCACTGAAGAAATGACAGATAAACAGATCTGACAGAGTTGCCATCTCCTGGCTGATGTGTTTTGTCTTAAACTTTAAGAAACATGTTGTAGTCTCTGCAAAAAAAAACCCCTTTGGTTGGATTGATGAATTAACTGCCATTTTAAAAAACATAATGATGTCTCCTCATGGATCTGCATGTTCTTGTTTCATCAAATAGAGAAAACACTGTTATAAATTCCAAAGTTGACAATATTTTGTACTGCACTTGAGTATTACGGTTTTCTGGCTATGTTAAAATCATTTTACGATTGGCTGCAATGTCCTTTCATTTTTATATTTTATTGTTCAGGTTCATTTTAGTTATTGTATATATTTTTAGTTATATATAAAGTTAGCACCCGCTCCTTTAGTAGAAAAATGAAATATCCTTGGAAATATTTAAAAGGCAGAATATTTGTCCTAAAAAGAGAAGTAGAAACTGAGAAGCAGAAACTCACCAAAGAGGCAGAAACTCAGCCCCCCCCCCCTTGCTAATGGACTATTCCTCTAGCTCGGGCCAGCCTATTTTACCTAACAAAGATCTACTCCAGTTAGAGCTATAATAGGAATTGCCCAAAGCCCTTTCATTGCATCATCATCCAACAAGGCTCAACCAAGCCTGGCACTCAGGACAGCCTACAGATTTGCCTCTGCATGGCCTCATGGAAACCTGACAACCAATCAGAATACAAACTCAAATTCAAATCCCAACAGAGGATATAAAACCCAGGCACTCTCAGCATATCAGCCCTTCTTTTCCTTCACCCAACATCTTGAAGCATGTGATCATCCTTTTTCACTTTGGAGCTCCAAGCCATGTGGTCCTGTCCACCATTAAACCATATTTCCAAGAAGTCACCATGTTTCCAGTATATTTCTTCCTCACTTGGAACTGAACCCAGAAGGATATTTCTTCCAACAGAGTAAAGGCGGTGTCAAACTCGTGTTGTCATGGCAGTGTCATGTGATGTACAAGAACTATTTCCCCCTTCGCTAAACCGGGCATGGGTGCAGCCAGCATGTAACACATTTGGCCTGCAGGCCGGGAGTTTGACAGACCTGATTTTTTCATCCAGGGTCCTCTGCAGCTACCATGGGATCACCTTCCAAAGCCTTTTCTTATTTATAGGCTGATTTTGAGATCTCAAATTTCTCATATGAAGTTGCTGGATTGTTGGATGCCATATGTTTTAATCCCTTCATAGTGTTTCAATCAAGGAATACAGAAATGGATTTTTTTAAAAAATATTGTAATTCCAATGTCTAATAGAGATTGATTTACAAAAAAAATAATAGGTAGATGCCCCCTTTTTCTTTGGTGGGGAATGAAAAGTAAAAATGCAGAATATGGGAGAAAGCAGATTCTGGGAAAAGAAATTATGATACTTTCCAAGAAAATCTAAACAACAGCAAATAAAAGTCACAAAATAATTATGGGAAAAATACTTTTTCATCCATGCATTTAAGTTTTAGGCATATTGATAGCATTTCTTCTATGATCAATGGCTCATACAGACTAAATACATCTGATACATTTGGTGAAAATCTGATGAATTACATTTCAGTTTGTGCAGGTTTTTTCCCCAAATTTTTTTTTAATTTTTTAATTTTTACACATCTCTTTATGTGGGCAGTGTGATTCCAGATTATAACACTTGTACATAATTGGGGGGGGGGGGTTTGAGCTGGCATCTCAATGATATGGCATGCGATCTTGGAGGTCTGAGATCACTGCCAATATCTTTGCTCCTGGACAGTCCAAACAGATATAAACCATCCCAAAGAGATGGTGAATGTAAACAGCACATCCTGTCAATCCCAGGGATACTGCAAAGTCCCTGGTAGATCCAGGAGAAGCTCTTTTTGCCAGTGGCAAAGAGGCAGCCATTAAAGTTGGGACAACTCCGAAACGGAAGAGGATAGAAAGAGAAAGTGTACCGGTTTTGTGAGAAGTTTTTCTTTAAGATTTAAAAGGACACTCTAAGGAAAAGAAAGAATCTTTAAAATCTCAGATAGAAGTAATTAAGCGGCAACTTTAAATGGGAAGTCAAATTATTTTTTTCTTTTTCTTTTGCTGGACTCTTTCTACATGATTTTTTACTTTGAGCTGGACTGGTCTTTTTGTCTATCTTATTTTTCTTTTTTGTCTTTTCAATATTATAGGCTAGAGATCTCCTTTTAGCTTTTTTTTTTTTTGAACCCTTTTTGCTTTTTAATTAACTTTTTCATAATAATATGTTTGGAAAAGGAGGGGGAAAGTGAAAACAGAGGAAACTTTGTAACACTGCCAACTAGAGGCTTAGAAATATTGTTTCTCTTTTTTTCTCTTCTGACCAGAAAAAGCTGAGAAAGAATTCAGACTTTTTTTCAAGGACTTTGAGCCTGGATAAGATAGAGGCAAGAGCATGGGAGAGTGTTATTGCAGGTGCTCTTCTGGATTTCTCTTAGTAGCTGGAGTCTGGTGTTGAAGTATACAGAAAAAAGATGATAAGATTCTAGAGAAGAGAGCTATAAAAATTAACGAAAGCCTTGGATAACTAAATACCGTGTTTCTCCAACAATACGGCCTCCACCAATAGTCCAGCATGATTTCTAGGCATGAGGTGAAATTAAACCCCGCCCCCTAAATTTAGGCCTATTAAAACCATGCATTTCCCCGCCATTTCTCACATCGTTCGTTAGAACTACACGAGGTGAAGAGAAATGGGGGGAAAGGGCAGGGGTGGGGGGGAAGGGCAGGGGTGGGGGGGGAGAAAACTTGCCTTTAGGAGTGCCCTGCAGGTAGCCTAGGCTAGAATACCCTGATAGTCGATAGAAGCTCTCTTGAAGGCAGAGTCACCAGCCACTTCGATCGGCTGGTAGAAGCGACCTCGGAGCGAGCACACACACACTCCCCTCGCCGCGAGGTCGCTTCTATCTGCCAGTCGAAAGCTAGCTCCCTTGAGGACACAGTCCCCAGCTGCTTCGGGGTGAGGCATGGCTGCCCCAGTCCCCTTGCCTTTAGGGCAGTCTCTTTCCTGCGATGGAAGCTCCCCAAGTGCGGTCAAGAGCCACTTCGCTCGGCCGGTAGAAGTGGCCTGGGGCGAGCGCATACACACACTCCCCTTGCCATGAGGCCACTTCTATCTGCTGATCAAAAGCTAGCTCCCTTGAGGACACACTCCCCAGCTGCTTCGGGGTGAGGCATGGCTGCCCCTGTCCCCTCGCCTTTAGGGCAGTCTCTTTCCGGTGATGGGAGCTCCCCAAGTGCGGTCAAGAGCCACTTCTATCGGCCGGTAGAAGCAGCCTCACGGCAAGGGGAGTGTGTGTGTGTGTGCTCGCCCCAGGCTGCTTCTACTGGCCGATCGAAGTGGCTATTGACCGCACTTGGGGAGATCTCATCGCCGGAAAGAGACTGCCCTAAAGGCAAGGGGAAGGGGCAGCCACACCTCGCCCCGAAGCAGCTGGGGACTGTGTTCTCAAGGGAGCTTTCAATCGGCAGATAGAAGTGGCCTCGCGGCGAGGGGAGTGTGTGTGTGCGCTTGCCCCAGGCTGCTTCTTCCGGCTGATTGAAGTGGCTGTTGACCGCATTTGGGGAGCTTCCATCGCCGGAAAGAGACTGCCCTAAAGGCAAGGGGACAGGGGCAGCTACGCCACGTCCCGAAGCAGCTGGGGACTCTGTCTTCAAGGGAGCTTTCGATCAGCTGATAGAAATGGCCTCGTGGAGAGGTACGTGTGTATGGGCCGCTCTCGGTGGGGGAGGAAATTAAGTCAACCCTGAAAAGACGGCTTAGCCATTTTTTCAGGGGTCAAAAAAAAAAAAATAAGGTCCGGCCTTATGTGAGAAATATGGTAGGTGCAGTGTGTTCTTTTTCTCTTTTTTAAGTTGGGCTATTCCTCACACCCCCTCTTTATCAGCTTATTACTTGTAATAGTTATTTGGATCTCTGGACTCTTGGAACCTGCTTTTGTCTTTCTTTTTGCTTTTGGTCTAATTTTTACTTTTGGATTCTATTTTAAAGGAAAAGCCTTCATATTAATGTTTTCCTTTTTCTTTTTAAGGGAGTAGGCTTTTTCTTTTTCTCTCTCTCCCTCTCCTGCATTTTTTATCTACCCTCCATATTGTTGTTGTTTTTTTTTTGGTGGCTTCCTTTTTTTGTGTACTTTTTCATAACTGAGACTTTCTAATTGGATTAAGGTGTAGAAGAACCTGAAGAAATTCCTTTTTCTTTTTACTTTTTTACTTTTTTATGCCTTTTACAAGATTTAACAATTTTTTCCTTTCTCTGTTTTTTTTTCCCTTCCTTTTTTGAGTTTTTACTGCTATTTAACTAAGCGATTGGATTAAGGTATACAAGAACCTGAAGAAATTTTTTCTTTTTCTATCTTGTTTCTTCTTTTCCACTATTTTTACTTGGATTTACAATTGGCTATTTCACGAGTGGATTAAGGTTTAGAAGAACCTGAAGATTTTGAATTGTCTGAAATGAGAAGGAAATTAACAGCGGCTGGTTCTTCAATTCCTACTTCTTCCTCTTCACCATCTGGAGGACAACGCTCAATACAGACGATGTTACACCAAGAAAAAGAACAGGAAAAGGTGACATTGCAGATGATAATGCAAGGAATTCAAAGCATACAAGCAAGAACAGAGAATACTGAAAGAAGAATAGAAAAAATGGATGAAAAGGTGGAGAATATTCAACAAATGATGATGGGGTATGATGAGAAATTCAAAAAAATTGAAGAAGATAAAGAGATAAGAAAGTTGGAGATAGAGAAGGCGGAGCTTCGTCTCGGTGTTACAGCTGCGATCTCGGGGCTCTGAGATCGCAGCTGATATTTTCGCCCCTGGTCGGTCCTAACGGACCTAAACCGTCCCGTAGAGATGGGGATTGTGAAGGGCACTGTCCCAGGATCCCAGAGATATCGCAAAATCTCTGGTTTGATCCGGGAGAAGCCCTTTTGCTGACAGCGGAAAGGCAGCCTCCAAAGCTGCTGAAGTCGGGACAGCTCCGGAAAGAAAGTGGCTGGAGCGAGTGTGTGTCGGTTGGGTGAGAAACTTCTTTTGTTTTGTAAATTGGTTGAGACTTGAAAGGACATCCTGAACAAAGAAGAAATCTGTGACTTTATTTTTGTTTGACTGGAACTGGTTGAGCGGCGTTTAAGTGATGTCAAATTGAGGCTTGGATTCTTTCCTTTTTTTTTTTTTTCTGAGGACTTTAATGTGACTTTGTAGGTAACCGGATTGAATTTTCTCTTATATATATTTTTATGCTTCTTTTGATTTTTTTTAATTTTCTTTAGGTTAGAGGCTCCCTTTGGTTATCTTTTTTTTTTTCTCTTCTTGTTTGAGTTTTTTATAAATATTTTTTCCTCTGGCTGGGGGGGGAAAGAGTATTATGAGATGTTGCAACACTGCCAACTAGAGGCTTGAAAATATTTTATTTGAACTGGGGAGAAAAATGTATAAGCACTCCTTTTCAAGGACATTTTAATGTGATAAGATAGAGGGAGAACACAGTAAAATATTATTACAGGTGCTTTCCTGGACTCTTATCAATATTTCAACATTTGAGGCTTGGCTTTGAAGCTGCTGGAGAAGAGAGTCATAATAAGAGCCTTGGATAAAGAAATAAAGTGCAGTGTGCAGTGCATATATATATATATATATATATACTTGTGAAATTCCTACTCGCCAGCCTTTTTGTAAATTTTAACTCTAGTATTTTTGCTTTTTATTTTAAAGGGAAAGCCTCAGAACTCTTTCTTTTTTTTTTTTTTTTTTGCTTCTTTGCTTCTTCCATCTATGTTTTTGGATCACTTTGTTTTTCTTTTTTGATTATTTTTCTTCTATTTTTTCTTTTTTATGGTGGATTATTTCAATTGGACTAGGGTCTAGAAGAACCTGAAGACCTTCCTTTTTCCTTTTTCCCTTTTTTTTCTTTGGTTTTGGGCTTTTTATTATTGGATTTATTTATTTATTTATTTATTTATTTATTTATTTATTTATTTGGACTATAATTGGCTACTTTATCAGCTGGATTGAAAGTCAAAGAGAATCTGAAGCTTTGGAAGCATTAAAATGAGCAGGAAACCAAAATCATTCGGCATTTCTGCTTCTACCTCTGCTTCCCCACCATCTGAAGGACAACATTTAATTCAGACAATGTTGAAGCAAGATAAAGAACAAGAAAAAGTAAATTTACAGATGATCATGCAAGGAATCCAATATATTAAGATAAAAATAGATGCTATTCAACAAAGAAAAGAGAAGACTGATGAAAAAGTGGAAAATATTAAACAAATGATGGGGAAGTATGAGGAGAGATTCCAAAAAATTGAGGAAGAAGGAAAACAAAGAGAGGAGAAGATTGGAAATATTGACACTAGATTAACAGTGGTAGAACAAGAAAAAAATGGGATGTTGAGGTGGGAGATGGAAAGGTCAGAATTTTATCTTAGATTCCAAAATATAGAAGAGGAAAAAGGAGAAAATTTGGTTGCGATAATGATAGAAATGTTGGCAGATGTTCTGGAAATTACAGAGGAAAAGATGATGGATGGGGTAGATGAAGTATATCGAGTCTATACAAGATATGCGATGAGAAATAAATTACCAAAGGAAGTCCATATTAGATTTACCAAAAAATCCATCAAAACACAAATATTACAAGTGGTAAGAGAGAAAACATTGAAATATAAAGGCAAAGAGATTGTGGTTTTAAAACAAATACCTAGAAGAGTGAGAGAGATGAGAAGAGAATACCGATTTCTGACCAAAATGCTACTGGAAAATGAAGTGAACTATAGATGGCTGATACCAGAAGGACTAATCTTTACGTGGCAAGAGCAGAGACATAGAATTGACTCGATTGAAAAAGCAGAACTTTTCTACGCAGAATTTTTTGGAAGAAGAAGAGAGGAGGCAGAGAAAGAGGTCTCATTAATTGAGTTTCAGGAGGAACAACTGGAGATTGAAAAAGAGAAAGGAGTTGTAGGTGGACAGGTAGACAGTAAAGAACAACGTGAAGTGAGAGCTACGAGAGCTGTTAGACCTAAATATAAAGCATAATCATGGAAGAAAAAAAACTGATTACAATGAATATAAATGGACTTAACTCAGCTGTTAAAAGAAGGAAAACCTTTCATAAATTAGAGAAATTAAAATTTGATATAATTTGCTTACAAGAAGTTCATATTAAAAAACAACATGAGAAATTGTTAGTACAGCCAAAATTAGGGAAAATATTTACTTCTTTGATTCAATGTAAGAAAAGAGGAGTGGTTCTCTACATTAAAGAGGATATCCCAGCAAAACTGATTTACACGGATGAAGACGGAAGAGTATTAATGGTGGAAATAATGGACAATAATAGAAAAATACTCCTGATTGCAATTTATGCTCTGAATGATAAACAAGAAGAGTTTTATAAAAAACTACATATGGAAATAATTAGACTGGACTATGTTAATATAATTATGATGTGAGACTTTAATGGAATTGTGGACAATAAATTGGACTATATAACAACAACAACAAAACAAAATAGAAAGGTTCTCCCTAAATCTTTTTTTAAAATGACAGATGAATTAACCTTAAAAGATATTTGGAGAGAAAGAAATGTCAAAGCTAAACAATATACTTTTTACTCTAATAGACATTTATCATGGTCCAGATTAGATATGATTTGGATCTCATCAGAATTAATATCCATTATTCAAGAAACAAGTATTGAAATAAGTACTTGGGCAGACCATAGTCCAATGACAATTAAATGGAAGGGACAAAAAGAAAGATCGAGATGGACATTAAACAATACTATTTTAAAGGAGAAAGATTTTATACAATGGATGGAGAAGGAATTGGTTTTTTTCTTTAAAGAAAATAAAAAAGAAGATACTTCAATACAGAATGTTTGGGATACAATGAAGGCATATGCTAGAGGTTTGATAATAGATTATACAAGAAAAAAGAATATTAGGAAAAGACAAGCCTCCAAGACCTTGGAAGATGAATATAAAAGACTTGAAAAAGAACTACAGAAAATGCCACAGAAAAAAGGTATTAAATTGAAACTGGATGTAATTAAGCATAAAATGGAATTAATAGAGAAAGAAGAACTGGCACAGAAAATTAGAAATTCTAAACAGAATTATTTTGAAGATGCAAATAAACCAGGTAGATGGCTAGCATATAAACTGAGAAAGGAGAAGGAATCAAGAAAAATATTGAAACTAATAGATGATCAAGGCCAAGTTTGTTGTGGTAATAAGGAGAAAAAGGAAATTATTCGAGATTTCTATGGGCAACTATATAAACAAGAGAATATTGATGAGGGAAAAATTAAACAGTATTTACAGAATGTTAACTTACCGAAGATACCTAAAGAGACTGAAGAAATGTTAGAAAGTGATATAACAATGATGGAATTAAATGAAGCATTTAAGAGACAAAATAATGGGAAAGCACCAGGTCAAGATGGGCTCCCGGCAGAATTCTATAAAAAATTTCAAGAATCATTGAACATCCCATTGTTAGAAGTTATGGATGAAGTTATGTTAAAGAAGATGACACCCAAAACATGGTCAGAGGCTTATATTACACTTATTCTAAAAGAAGAGGCTGACCCGTTGCAAATTAAGAATTATAGACCTATTTCCTTATTGAATGCAGATTATAAAATCTTTGCTTCAATTTTAGCAGAAAGACTGAAAAAATATTTAAATAATTTTATTCACCCAGATCAAAATGGATTTCTGCCAAAGAGACAAATTAGAGACAATATGAGAGTAATCTTGGATACTTTGGAATATTATGAGGCTCATCCTGAGAAGCAAATGGCTTTGATATTCCTAGATGCTCAAAAGGCATTTGACAACGTGAACTGGAGATTTATGTTATTACTATTGGAACAGATGGGTTTTGCCAGAAAATTTATTCAAGCAATAGAAGCCATATATAATAAACAGACAGCAAAGGTAATGATGGAGGGAGAATTTACAGATCTTATTAATATAAGAAAAGGCACAAGACAAGGGTGTCCCTTATCTCCTTTGTTATTCGTATTGACTTTGGAAGTGTTGAATAGAAATATTAGGGATGACAAAAGTATAAAAGGAATGAAAATTAAAAAGGAAGAATTCAAACTACAAGCTTTTGCTGACAATTTAGCTTTTATTCTGGAAGACCCGTTAGAAACCGCTCCAAAATTATTGGAAAAGATAGAGACATATGGTGAGATGGCTGGCTTGAAAATAAATAAAGATAAAACAAAGATTTTGACAAAAAACATGTTATTGAGACAAAGAGAAGAACTGACAGATCTTTTGAAAATCCAAGTTACAAATAAGGTTAAGTATCTGGGGATATATTTGACAGCAAGATGTAGCACATTAAAAGAGAATAATTATATTAAACTCAAACAACAGATAATTACAGACTTGAAGAAATGGGAAAACTTGCAATTGTCATTAATAGGGAGAATCTCAACAATTAAGATGAATATTTTACCCAGAATTTTATTTCTCTTTCAAACAATACCAATTAGACTTGGAAAAGAATATTTTGAAGATTTAAATAAAATCATGTTGAAGTTTATATGGCAAGGTAAAAGAGCGAGAATAAAGTTAAAGCTTTTTCAAGATGCTAGAATTAGAGGAGGTTTTGGCCTGCCTAATTGGGAACTGTATTATCAAGCTGCAAGTTTGATGTGGGTCAAAGAATGGATAACATTAAGAAAGCATAGATTGTTGACATTAGAAGGACATGATTTACTGTTGGGCTGGCATGCTTTTTTATGGTATAAGGGAACTAAAACACAGGGGTATTTCAGAAGACATTATATACGGGAGTCTTTGTGGTTTAATTGGGAGAAGATAAAAAAACAATGTTATTTGAAAATTCCAGTTTGGTTATCGACTATTGAAGCATTTTCCTATCCTATGATCTATAAAAAGGAACAAACAGTTAGATATGGGGAATTGTTGGATGAAAAGGGTGGACTTAAATCGATCCAAAACTTAGAGGAGCAAGGTATAAGGATGAATTGGTTTTCATATGCGCAAATACACTCAAGATATGATGAAGATTTTAAAACGGAAGGATTCTATGATAAACAGACTGATTTAGATAAGATATTGATGGGTACTGATGAGAAAGTGATTAAAAAATTATATGGTTATTTATTGGGAATTAAGTTAGAGGAAGAACAAGTTAAAGAAACTATGATTGCTTGGGGGAAGAATTTTGGATATGGGATTGATTTAGAGAAATGGCAAAAATTGTGGTCTCAAAATTATAAAATGACAATGTCAACAGCATATAAAGAAAACTTGTATAAGATGTTTTACAGGTGGCACTTCCCCCCGACAAGAATAGCAAGAATGTTCAAGAACAAATCTGAAAAATGTTGGAAATGTCATCAGATACCTGGCTCATACTATCATATGTGGTGGACTTGTGAGGATGCCAGAAAATATTGGACTAAAATTCACATGTGGTTGGAAAAAATGACAAAGAAACACATAGACTTGAAACCAGAGATTTTTTTATTGGGAATTTTACCTGATACATATAATAAAGACTTGAAATATTTGATTGTAAATGTATTAACAGCGGCTAGGATTGTATTTGCTAAAAATTGGAAGAATGAGAAAATACCATTACAGGAAGAAATTATTAAGAAAATATTGGAATGTGCTGATTGACATTTGAAATTAGAGAGCAAGAAGATAAACAATTTTATGAAATTTGGGATCTTTTTTATCAATGGCTAGATGATAAAATACGATAATAGAACATTAATACTATATCTATAAAGGGTTTTTAGGATTGATTTGTTATGATTATTTGATTTGTTATAGAATAAACTGTTTAAAGTATTGTTATCTCACAAAGCATGAATGATTAAAAGTATAGTCAAAATTTTTTTTTCTTTTTTTTAGTAATATTAGGATATGGATTGACAATATGAATTGTTATGCAATATAACTGTAACTGAGACTACAAAATGAATGCACAAAACTGATGAACCAACCGACACACCGGAAGTATATATGAGAGCAGATGTTTTTAATGTTTTGTATGTCATGTGTGTTTGTAGAAAATTAATAAAATTCTTTTCAAAAAAAAAAAGAAAGTTGGAGATATTGATGACAGATTAGCAGTGGTTGAACAAGATAAAAGTGGGATGCGGAGATGGGAGATGGATAGATCAGAATTTTATCTCAGATTTCAAAACATAGAGGAAGAAAAGGGACAAAACTTAGCTGAGATAATGATAGAAATCTTGGCTGAAGCTCTGGAAATAACCAACGAGAAGATGATGGATGGAATAGACGAGGTTTTTCGAGTCTTTACAAGATATGCAATGAGAAATAGCTTACCAAGAGAAGTTCACATCAGATTTACAAAGAAAGCCATTAAAATGCAAATATTGCAGGTGGCAAGAGAGAAAACATTGAAATATAAAGATAAGGAGATTGTGGTCCTGAAACAAGTGCTTAGAAGAGTGAGAGAAATGAGAAGAGAACACCAATTCCTGACTAAAATCCTACTTAAAAAAGAGGTGAATTATAGATGGCTGATTCCAGAAGGCTTAATGTTCACATGGCAAGAACAGAGATACAGAATTGACTCAATTGAGAAAGCTGAATCATTTTATATTGAATACTTTGGAGGGAGAGAGGAGGAAACAGAAAAAGAAATGTCACTTATTGAATTCCAAGAGGATTGCCAAATAGCGACTGAAAAAGAAGAAGGTACAGTAGGTGGAAAGGTGGAAGTTAAGGAACAACATGAACAAAGATCTACAGGAGCTGCTAAACCTAATTATAAAGTATAAACATGGAAGAGAAAAAGCTGATAACAATTAACATAAATGGACTTAATTCAGCTGCTAAAAGTAGGAAAACTCTTCATACATTAGAGAAATTAAAATTTGATATAATCTGCCTACAAGAAGTACATATTTAAAAGCAACATGAACTATTGATACAGCCAAAGTTAAGGAAAATATTTACTTCTTTGACACAATGCAAGAAAAGAGGAGTGGTTTTATACATTAAAGTTATTATCCCAGTGAAATTGATTGATTGATACAGATGATGATGGAAGAGTATTAATGGTGGAAATAATGGACAATAACATGAAAACACTCCTAATTGCAATTTATGCCCCAACATGACAATCAAGAAGAATTTTATAGAAAACTACATATGAAAATAATTGAATTGGACCATACTAATATCGTTATGATGGGATATTTCAATGGAATTGTAGACAATAAATTGGACTATAAAACACAGAAAACAACAAAGCAAAACAGAAAATCTCTCCCTAAATCCTTTTTTAAAATGACAGATGAAATAAACCTAAAAGATGCATGGAGAGAAAGAAATGCTAAGACTAAACAATACACTTTCTATTCAAACAGACATTTATCATGGTCCAGAATAGATATGATATGGATGTCAACAGAATTGTTAGCCAATATGCAAGAAATAAATATTGAAACAAGTATTTGGGCAGATCATAATCCAATGACAATTAAATGGAAAGGACAAAGAAGAAGATCTAGATGGACATTAAACAAAACTATATCAAAGGAAAAAGACTTCACACAGGATGGAGAAAGAACTGGCTTTTTTCTTTAAAGAAAATAAAAAAAGAAGACATATCAACACAGAATGTATGGGATACAATGAAGGCATCTGCCATGGGCTTGAAAATAGACTATACAAGGGAAAGAAATAAGAAAAGACTAGCCTCTAAGACATTAGAGGATGAGTATAAAGAACTTGAAAAAGAATTACAGAAAATGCCACAGAAAAAGGACATTAAGTTAAAAATGGATATAATTAAACATAAAATGGGATTAATGGAAAAAGAAGAATTAGCACAGAAAATCAGAGGCACAAAACTACTTTGAAGATGCAAATAAACCAGGCAGATTGTTAGCATATAAACTGAGAAAGGAAAAAGAATCAAGGAAAATATTGCAATTAATAGATGATCAAGGCCAAGTTTGCCATGGTAGTAAAGAGAAGATGGAAATTATTTGAGACTATAATGGGAAATTACACACACAAGAGAATATTGATGATGAAAGAGTTAAACAGTACTTACAGAATGCTAACCTACCCCAGATATCTAAAGAGATTGAAATAATGTTACAAAGTAATATAACAATGATGGAGTTGACTGAAGCACTTAAGAAGCAAAACAATGGAAAGGCACCAGGCCCAGATGGACTTCTGGTGGAATTTTATAAAACACTACAAGAATCGTTGAATCTTCCATTGCTAGAAGTCACGAATGAAGTTATGTCAAAGAAGAAGGTACCTAAATCATGGTCAGAAGCTTATATTACACTTTTCCCAAAAGAGGAGGCTGACCCATTACAAATCAAGAATTACAGACCTATTTCCCTACTAAATGCAGATTATAAAATTTTTACTTCAATATTGGCAGAAAGACTTAAAAAATACCTAAATAATTTTATTCACTCTGACCAAAATGGATTTCTACCAAACAGACAAATTAAAGATAATATGAGAGTAATTTTGGACACTTTGGAATACTACGAGGCACACCCTGAGAAACAAATGGCTTTGGTATTCTTAGAAGCACAGAAGGCATTTGACAATGTGAATTGGCGATTCATGTTATTACAGCTGGAACAGATGGGCTTTGGTAAAAAAATTCATCCAAGCAACAGAAGTTATATATCATAAGCAAACAGCAAAGGTAATGACAGAAGGAGAATTAATGGACTCGATTGATATAAGAAAAAGAACAAGACGGGTGCCCACTATCACCCTTGTTGTTTGTGTTTACCTTGAAAGTGCTAAACAGAAATATTAGAGAAGAAAAGGACATAAAGGGGATGAAAATTAAAAAAACAAGAATTTAAATTGCAAGCATTTGTAGATGATCTGGTTTTCATCTTAGAAGACCCACTAGAAACAGCATTAAAATTGATAGAAAAGATAGAGGTATATGGGAAGGTGGCTGGTCTGAAAATAAAGACAAAACAAAGATCTTAACAAAGCATATGTTATCAAGACAAAAGGAAAAACTGGCGGATGTATTAAAAATCCAGGTGATGAATAAGATCAAGTACTTGGGGATATATTTGACAGCAAGATGTAGTACATTAAAAGAGATTAACTGGATTAAATTTAAGCAGCAGATCGCGCTAGATTTGGCGAAATGGGAAAATTTACAACTGTCATTAATAGGGAGAATATCAACAATCAAAATGAATATATTACCCAGAATTTTATATTTGTTTCAAACAAATCCAATTAAGCTTGGAAAAAATTATTTTGAAGATTTAAATAAAATTGTGTTGAAATACATATGGCAAGATAAGAAAGCGAGAATAAAATTAAAACTTTTGCAAGATGCTAAAATAAGAGGAGGATTTAGTTTGCCTAATTGGGAGTTGTACTACCAAGCTACCAATTTGATGTGGGTTAAGGAATGGATAACATTAAGAAATGCTATTGGCATGCTTTTTTACAAAAAAAGGAACTAAAACATAGGGGTACTTTAGAAGTCATTATATACAGGAGTCTCTGTGGTTAAACTGGGAGAAGACTAAAAGGCAATGCTATTTGAAAATTCCAGTCTGGCTATCGACAATTGAAGCTTTTTTTATCCGATAATATACAAAAAGGAACAAACAGTTAGATATGGTGAGATATTGAATCAAAAGGGTCAACTTAAATCTATGGAAAAATTAGAAGAACAAGGTATAAAGATGAATTGGTTTTCATATGCGCAAATACATTCAAGGTATGATAGACTCTAAAACAGAAGTTTTCTATGATAAATTGACTGATTTAGATAAGATTTTGACAGGTATTGATGAAAAGGTGATTTAAAAATTGCATGGATATCTATTAGAAATTAAACTAGAAGAATAACAAGTTAAAAATACAATGATTGTTTGGGGGAAGAATTTTGGATATGGGATTGATCTAGAGAAATGGCAAAAACTATGGTCTCAAAACTATAAAATGAAATTGTCAACAGCATATAAAGAAAATTTGTATAAGATGTTTTACAGGTGGCAATTTCCCCCAACCAGAATAGCAAGAACGTTCAAGAATAAATCCAAAAAATGTTGGAAATGTCATCAGATACCTGGCTCATATTACTATACGTGGTGGACTTGTGCAGATGCCAAAAGATATTGGACTAAAATCCACACATGGTTGGAAAAAATGACAAAAAATGACAAAACTTGAAGCCAGAGATATTTTTACTGGGAATTTTACCTGAAATATATGGTAAAGAATTGAAATATCTGATTGTAAATATATTAGCAGTGGCTAGGATTGTATTTGCCAAAAATTGGAAAAATGAGAAAGTACCATCGCAGGAGGAAATTATTACGAAAATATTGGAATGTGCTGAAATGAGTAGATTGACATTTGAAATCAGAGAACAAGATGAAAAAACAATTTTATAAAATTTGGGATCTATTCTATCAATGGTTAGACAATAAAACATGGTAATGAAATATGTAGATTTTTAAAACATAATGAACATATAAAAATATATATTTTTTATTATATCTGCAAAATGATTGTAGGATAGATCTGAGATGATAATATGAAATGTCACAAAACAAATTCAATAAAATATGGATTATCTTGTAAAACATGAATGAATAATAGTACAGTCAAATGATTGATTAATAATGATATTAATGTACTTAAGGCTAGGTCCCACTGGCCGACGGATGCAAAACGTATGCAAAAAGGACACAGCGGATGAGCATAATTTTGGGCTTGGCTCCATCTGTTGTTATCCGCTCCAAAAAGTGGCCCAAATTTGCATAAACAGAATGGAAAAAAACGGAAAAGAATGGACGGGGGTAGTATGTAGCGGGGATGTTAAGTGGATGTTCACAGGAAGCCTAGCGGATGGAAGCGGATAGAAGCGGATGACACATCCGAAGGGCTTCCGGGGGAGAATTGCGAAGTGGATGCATAGCGGAAGGGGCGGATGCATAGGGGATGACGCGGGTGCATCACAGACGCCTATGGGAAGCAAAGCAGATACATAGCGGATGTATATCTGATGCAAAGCGTTCACTGCGCATGCGGGGAGTATGAATTGCATCAGCTCCGCAGATATAAAAAGATGCAGCTCGCATGCAGTCAGCATTCAGAGGAAAGACGTGCTGCCACAGACATCTTCAAATAACAGCATGGTTCGTCAGTCAGGGAAGAAGGGAAAGCCTGTGCCTACTCCTGCCAGCCCTGGCAAGAAGGACAGAACCACCATCCCACCCCCTGGCACTGACTCTGAAGCTGCTGGTGCTGGTGCTGGTGCTGCTGGTGCTTCTGCTGCTGGTGCTTCTGCTGCTACTGCTGCTGGTGCTGTTAGTGCTTCTGCTGCTGCTGGTGGTGGTGCTGCTGGTGGTGCTGCTGGTGCTTCTGCCGCTGGTGCTGCTGGTGCTGCTGCTACTGCTACTGCTGCTGCTGCTGCTGTGGTGGACCAGCCCCAAGACCCTCAAAGCCCTGCTAGTGAAGCCCCTGAAGGCCCTGCTGCTGAAGGCCCTGCCAGAGGGAGGAAGAGGCAAGGGAAGGATAAGGGAGAGAGGAAACAGAACACCGTTTCTGAGGAGCATAAGGAGGAGGTGCTGGAATGGCTGAGGGAGAACGAGTACCTCTGGAGAAAGGGCCACAGACTATATCGCGACACCAAGAAGAAGCAGGCAGCTTGGAGAGACAAGGCAGAGAGCCTGGGCTACACTGCGGATGTCCTCCTGGGATGGTGGAAGCACATGCACACCTGGTATGGCAAGCTACACCTGAAGAAATCTGGGCAGGCCGCAGTCAAGCTCACTGACCGGGAGATGTACGTCATGGCCAGGTGCAGCTTCCTGGTTGGTGAGATCCGCCACAGAGGAGCAGCCCCTCTGAGACCCCTCTCCCTCAGACAGCCCACAGACAGCCAGTCCTCTTCCAGCCAGGAGACAGTTGCCCTGTCCAGGCAGGTGTCTTCGGAGGGCCCCACAGCAGAGACCCCCCCGACAGCTGCACTCCCCATGCCAGAGGACTTGGAGGATCCCCTGTCACAAATGGAGCAAGAAGCGGCAGCCACCAGAGACCAACCCATACCCACCCCCACCCCTAGCTCCACAGGATGCGGGCAGAGAGGCCAACTGGAGGACCAGAGCTACACTGTCCTGTTGGAGATCAGGGACACAATCAAGACCAGCACAGAACTTCTCTCTCAGCTGGTCCACAGCGACATACCATCCTCGGACCGGAAGCCCTTCATCACCTACGTGAGCCAGACCTTCATGGACCTGCCTGAGGCCCAATACCAGGTGATGAAGCAAAAGGTAACAGCACTTCTGCACAACCCTCAAGGCCGAGCTCAACCTGTTCCGACCCAGTCCAGGTCTGCTCCTCCACCCCAGGTGATGTCACAGCCATTCCACGGCTTTCAACAGGCCATCACCTACGAAGGCTATGACTACCAGGACTTCCCACAGCAGAAACAGCCCTTCCCAGTCCAGGCCAGGTTCATCGCACACCACAGACGCCACACCTCACCCAGCTGCAGACCAGACAGCCCCACTACACTCCTCCTTCCTCCACCCCACAGCCAAGCCCGTCAACAGACCATCTGTCATCAGCCTTGTGCCTGGCATTCCAGGAACTTGACGAAGGGCCTCACAACCTCACGGGACTGAGTCAGCTCTCTGAGAGCTTCCTGAACACACCATCCCGTTTTATTCTCGGGACCAAGCACCCAAATGGTGCCTCAGACCAGCACTCCAGCCACAGCCATCTCCACAGTCCCTGCCCGCTTAACAGCTGAGACCATGGACACACCTCAGAGTGACTGAGAACAGTGCCAGAGACTGAGTTGTTACCTGTTCACTTTATCTTTGGTTAAGACACTTTACTTGGTTCATTTTGCTTTTTTAATGAAGTCATAGATTTTACTTAAAACAGTTATTAATAAAGGTTATCTTTGCTTAACACACTTGGTTCATTTTTTTTACTTAATAAAGTGTTGGTGAAAACTTTGAAAAAATGATTAATCCTTTGCATGCTTGTGGGATGGGTAAGGATAGCTGTGGGAAAGATAAACCTCCAGTGCAAGCATCGTGGGACTGTATGGTCCACCCTCCCAGCTGCCACACGTATGGCCCTTTTTTATCAATAACAATTTATTCATTGATCAACACATTTCAAAATAAACAAAGCTCTTTATTAATGCCCTATTCATTGTAGGGCCACTCAACATACATGGCACAATCTCATCAGTGTTATGAGACAGACTCAAGGAAGCATCCATTAAGCATCTATCATCCTGTCTTGCCACTCCACTGCTCCAGCTGGGTAGTTGCACCAGTGTCTCAGTAGGTTGCGCTGCTTCTTCCCTTCATGTGAAGCTCTATTGGGGCCTTGTACATCCACAGTGTCTATCAGGTTTCGTCCTTGCCTCCATTCACCAGGCTCCATGTCCCCATTCACCTGTTGATGGTCCACAAGCCTGTTCTGCAACACTGGGTAGCAGGTGCGCATGAGATTGTGCAGGATGCAGCAAGCTTCCACGATCCTCCTCACGGTCTGTGGGTGATGCTGCATGGTGGTGAGAAGTACCTGGAACCTGCTGGCCAGGATGCCAAAGTCGTTCTCCACCACCCGCCTTGCCCTGGACAGCCTGTAGTTGAAGATCATCTCTTCACAGGTGAGGCATCTGGAAGTGTAGGGCTTCATGAGGTAGGTTCTGAGGGAGAAGGCGTCATCCCCCACGATGAAGTAGGGCACATCTTGTGTATCGTTGGGCAGCCCCTCCTTGAGGGGACTGGCGTTGTATACCTGGGCATCTGAAGATGACCTGTTGCCTGAAGTTATATATATATATAGTTATAATTTTATATATATATATAGTTATAATTTTTTTTAAAAAAAAACCAACGGCCGTGAGACTCTGACCCACATACAAACTCAATATAGAAGCCTGATGATGGCTGATGAGATTCTGCTGAAACGTTGCTTCAACTTTAAAAGCCCTACAATGAC
The DNA here is from genome assembly GCA_015471245.1 of Laticauda colubrina. Lineage (NCBI taxonomy): Eukaryota > Metazoa > Chordata > Lepidosauria > Squamata > Elapidae > Laticauda > Laticauda colubrina. The sequence goes on from BLBF01000011.1 coordinate 40,258,949, forward strand.
GTCCTTTCACACGAAGCCAAGCTGCACTGAAAGCCTCCAACACAGGAACAGAGTGTTGCCAGCCAATCAAAGCCACAAAACCGACAGAAGAAACCAGAAACACCAATAAATCAAACTCCAAGTCCAGTGAACACAGACCAAAACTCCCAGCCAATCAGAATAGGCCAGCCTCGAATTTGAAACCAAAAGCTGTGAGACCCACATCCATACAGAAGCCTGATGATGGCAGATGAGATTCTGCTGAAACGTTGCTACAACTTTGAAAGCACTACAGTGACGTGGGATAATACCCAAAGGAAGCTGAACAGCACACATGTAAGTACCCACGAAAGCTTAAAAAAACATATATATATAAACCAGGAGCTGTGAGACCCACATCCATGCAGAAGCCTGATGATGGCAGATGGGATTCTGCTGAAACGTTGCTACAACTTTAACAGCACTACAATGACATGGGATAATACCCGAAGGAAGCTAAACAGCGCACACACACACACACACACACACACACACACACACACATATATATAGTTATATATAGCTATATAGTTATATATAGTGTTGTGTTATATATATATATATAGTTATATATAGTGTTTTATATATATATAGTAATATATATATAATTGAATGAAGTTCAGCTTCCTTCGGGTATTATCCCACGTCATTGTTGTGCTTTTAAAGTTGCACTTTAAAATTTATCTATATATATATTTATCTATATATAAAATAACAAATATATACAGTTATATGTATAGTTATATAATCCTAAAATAATTTCCAGCAAGTTTTAAACTGAATGCCAATGTACATTCCCATGAGATATCTCATTTGTACAATCCCTAACCCTTATCTCTAAATCTCGTAACTTTGTCATTCCTTTTATTTTTGGCTAGGTTTCCCTTTTCTCAATTTCCCTAATCTTCTTTTTTCCTTCTGATTTTATTTTTATTTCCCTCTGCTTGTCAGCCATGTTTCCCCCCCTTTTCAGTTCTCTTTTTTGGAGTTTCTTCTTGTATATCCCCTTCTTCTTCTTGCTCTTGGGTGTCTTATGTCTTTTATTTGCTGTCTCTGTTGTCAGTGTCTCTGTTTTAAGTCCTTTAATGTCTTTTGACAATGGTTCTTGTTCTTCATATTCATCAAGGCTGTTATTTTCCTCTTTTAATTCATCCTCTCTGAGCCTCCTTTGTTCTTCTGCGAGCTGTGACACTATTACTTTACTCAGCATTATCTCCACTAGTCTCATTTTTTCTTTAAACATCTCTCTCACAGTTTGGAGCTCTGACTTAAATTCTTTGCTTATTTCTTCCATTTCTTTGGTCTATGAAGTTATTCTTTATTTTATTAAAGGTCAAGTTTTTCTGTTATAGTCCTTGTCAAAAGTCTCCATTCATCTCACTTTCTCTTTTGTTTTCTTGTCACAATCAACCTCCAACAACCCCAAAGTATTGCATTCTTTTATATTTTACTGTAATCCCCCCTTCTTTTTTATAAGCTTCCAGGGATCTTGTTGATACAACCAATAATTTTCATAGAAACATAAAAGGAAATCATTAACCCTTAGATGGTGCTCTATATCACTTTCTTCTTAGAATTCTTTTATTTTAAATCACTTTTCCGTAGTATTAATATTAAATTTTATTAATTCCAAATAAGTCCAGCATTTTATTTAATGTTTGATTAATGTCCAATTCTGTTTGTTGTTCCAAATTTATCTCTAATTATACATAATTTGTTTATTTCCAGTTTTTTCTTTATCTTATATTTTCCTCTTATTTCATGTTTGCCACTACCACTCTTCCAAATGAGGGCTCCTTCTTTCCTCTTCTTTGGGGTTTTCAAAAAGAATGTTCAAAGTCTTTTATTCAGTTACATGCTGCTCACCACTTTCATTCTCCAGCACAAAACTTGTGTCCCGGCAGCTTCCCATCTTCAGAGCAACCATTAAAGACTGCCGTTTCTCCCTGTCTTCTAGGGGAGTTTACCAAGCCAGGGAGGGGAGATGCGGCTCCCCTCAACTCAGCTGGTGGTCTCCCCCTCTTCCCCCACCCCTATGAGGTAGGTCAGATGGATTCAGTAGTTTAAGGATCCCTCCAACAGGATAAGCACGATCTCAGTCTCTGATCTGTCATCGACAAGAATGCCACCGAAATTCCAGCTTTGTGCAGTTTATTCTGTACTTTCTGGCACACGTTTGGGATAAAAAGGTGAATATCAGGGCATGTCTTTCAAATTTACTGTGCAGAAGAAAATCTTCAATACAGTTGAGTTTAGAAGAAATGTATTGTGATCCTATTTATAGCTGTCTTGAATAATTTGAGCTTCATCTGTAGTTTTCATTTTTCCTCCACAGAGTAAAATTTTTAAATGCAAAATTATTTCTCTGAAAAATCATGAAATTCAGAGTAAAAGTATTTGGATGTCAGAGCTCTGAACAAGTCAGAAGATTTCTTTGCTTGTATTTTAAAGAACTGTGGTAGAATATTTATCTGTATAAAGTTAGAATTCATCATTACTGAAATTTATGAGATTCAAACAACAGGTAATGGTTCTGTATTGTAAATGTAATTTTTGTGTTCTTTATGCACATGCACAGTCCTTCTAAGCTTTATCTTTATTCCTTGTATGAAACCAGTTTCCTGAAAAGTTTTTCTTTAAAGCTAAGGATGATTGGAGTGGGGTTCATTAAGGTGCTTGTTCATGGCCCCATTTCTATATAGGTTCCTGAATCCCATTGCTCCATTGTAGCTTGGGAAAAGGTTAAAATATTGTTTCGCTGTTCCAACTGTTGTATTTTTACAGCTTCATGATATGTTCCCCATTAATTACAAATATTGTGTGGATAACTAAATCTTCATTCCATTAACAGCATCAAGCTATCATTTGTCTTATAAATCCAATAAATACCTTAAATACCGTGTTTCTCCAACAATACGGCCTCCACCAATAGGAAGGCCCAGCATGATTTCTAGGCATGAGGTGAAATTAAGCCCCACCCCCAAAATTTAGGCCTATTTAAACCATGCGTTTCCCCGCCATTTCTCACATCGTTCATTAGAACTACACGAGGTGAAGAGAAATGGGGGGAAGGATGGGGTGTGTGGGGAGAAAACTTGCCTTTAGAAGTGCCCTGCAGATAGCCTAGGCTAGAATACCCCGATCTCCTACCAATAGAACATCAGCCGATAGAAGCTCTCTGAAGACAGAGTCACCAGCCGCTTCGATCGGCCAGTAGAAGTGGCCTCAGGGCGAGCACCCATGCACAATCCCGACTCCATGAGGCCATTTCTATCTGCTGACAAAAGCTCCCTGAAGGCAGAGTCCCCAGCCACTTTGGGGTGAGGAGTCCCCTCGCCATTAGGCAGTATCTTTTGGGCGATGGAAGTTCCCCAAGGGCAGTCACCAGCCACTTCGATCAGCCAGTAGAAGCAGCCTCGAGGCGAGCGCACACGCACAGAGGGAAAAAGCTCCAGATTTTTATGGGAGAGCTTTCCAGGGCAGTTTTCGACTCCCTCTGGAGCCCACCAACAGTGAGAAGCCAGCACAGGAACGGAGAACTCCGTTCTCTGCTTTTGGTCCCATTGCGATGTCAGCCAGAAATGGAAGAAGCATGCCTAACCAAGTGATTTTTAGTTCCTTAAATGTGGAATTGGCAATGCTCAATCCTTTGATGATCCCTGAGTTATTTGATGGCTCTCATAATAAATCTTACATTTATTTCACGTATTATACTTCGGATCTTGGTTGAGAAGTCAAGGTGTAGCTTTTGTTCAAATATAAATGTGAGTACATTTATTTATTTGATTTATATTGTCGCCTATTTGCCCATGGTGACTCGAGGTGGCTTACTCAATGTAAAATAATATTTAAAACAAAAAATAAAAATAAAAACAATAAGAACTAACAAAAAGAATCAAATAAATTAGTAAAGTACAATAGAACAAAATTTGGAAAACAAAAAACAAAATAAAAACAAAAACCAACTCCCACCCCCTACCCCGATGACACCGGATCACACTAGCCATCTGATGGGTTCGATCCCTCTCTGTGTTCCCCAGGCCCGCTGACAAAACCTGGTCTTCAGTGCCTTTCAGAATAGTATTAATGAGGGGGGCATTCTAATCTCTGGAGGAATGATGTTCCAGAGAGACAGAGATGCCACAGAGAAGGCCCTTCTAGGTCCCACCAGGTGTATCTCCCTCAGGGGTGCGACCCACAGCATTCCCTGCCTCCTTGCTCTAATGGGTCAGGTAGATGTCACTGGCAAGAGATGGTTCCTCAGATAACCTGGACCTAAGCCATGAAGGGCTTTAAAGGTGACAACCACCACCTTGAATTGCACCCAGAAGCAAATTGGCAACCAATGCAGCTCCTGCAGGAGAGGTGATACATGTGCACACCGGGGTCTGCATAAAACCATGCGGGCTGCTGCATTTTGCACCAACTGGAGCTTCTGGATGGTCTTCAAGGGCAGCCCCATGCAGAGCACATTGCAATAATCAAGATGGGAAGTGACCAGGGCATGAGTGACTGTGAGTAGGGACAGCTGATCCAGGAAAGGGTGTAACTGGTGCACAACCCACAGTTGTGCAAAGACCCTCCTGGCCACGACCACCACCTGCTCTTCAAACAGGAGTCGTGAGTCCAGGAAAACCCCTAGATTACGCACAGGGTCTGTTTGGGGTAGTGCCACCCCATCCAAGACTAAAGGTGGTAATTCTCCCTGAACAAACAAACCCCAGACCCAGAGCCACTTGGTCTTGCAAGGGTTTAATTTCAACCCATTGCTCCCCATCCAGCCCCTAACAGTCTCCAGGCACTGCAAGAGGGAGGACACAGCAACACTTAACATGGGCTGAGACATACAGCTGAATATCATCAGCATATTGGTGATACCTCAGTCCATGGTGACGGATGATCTCACCCAGCAGTTTCATATAAATGTTGAACAGGAGTGGGGAGACTACCAAGCTCTGCGGAACCCTGTAAAGCAGCGGGCGAGGATTGGATCTCTCCCCTCCTATCAACACTGACCGAGAGTGGCCTCAGAGGAAGGAAGTGAACCAAGACAGCAGAAGGTCTCCCACTCCCATTCCCCGAAGCCATCCCAGGAGAATCCCATGGTCAATGATATCAAAAGAGGTCAAGTAGAGCAAGGATGGATGCACTACCCCATCCTGCTCCCACCAGATAGCCATTTGATGTCACTATCTTTCTAGATGAGTCATAATAATATGTTGGCAGCTGCTGTTCTTTTATCTGAAATTGTTTGAGGTAAAAAGTAAACATATATAGGCTATTATGTCAACAGTCTACTTTTACAATAAATATTCAGTGTGCTTGAAATAGCATTCCAAATTTCTGAGTTAAATGAAAGTAACTTTGGATCAAGCACAAATTATGCACAAATTAATACTATAGTTATGCAAAGAGACTTTCTGAAATGCTTAACATTCTTGTTTGCTTTTTGTAGCTTCTAATATTTAGAATGATTTAGAATAAACAATTTTTAAGCTGAAAAGATTTACACTTGATTTTGTTAATGTTAAAAAGTCAAAAAATGATAAAATGTGTATCTTACATTTGTGTATGTGTTTGTGTTTGTGTGTATGCATGTATGTACTATACATATTCCAAGAAAAGAATGAAGCACCACAAAGAAGGATACTAATTAAACTCAAGCTTTGGCATGAAATTTCTGAAGAAACTGCCATTTCTGTTAAATGCTTTTGGGGGGGAGGAATTATCTAGGTATATTGTAAGAAATTGAGATATAGATGCTAAGTAGTTTTAAATACTGAGTTTCTTAAGCCCTGATAGCACCAAGTTTTGAGTATGGAAAGAGACAAGCAGTATAAATGCTAAATGCTATTGCTCTTTCCATGTATTCCATTCAGAGCAGTGAAAAGGAAAAGGTCTTCTTTCACTCAGTTATAAAATTCCATCATTTGGATAATTTACTACCAAACCAGAATGTTGCATGAAGTGAACTTCCAATGTGGTAGATATCAACTGTAATTCTTGGGAGCCGTTTTGAAAAAAAAATGGAATGAAGATTGTCTGGAGAATTCTGTTGGATGGTTCCGTTACAGTTAGTTCTGATTCTATTACAAAATGCTTTGGGTTAAGTCATCTTAGTTTCTTCAAGAAAGATGACCAGAGAAAATCCCTAAATATGCCTAGCTCACTATGGAAAAAACATTTGCCTGCTACACGACTTCTGCTGTGTCCTTGGCTTAGTGAGCATTGGATAGAATAGAGTAATTCATTCTTACCTGGTGGAAGGGGAAAAGGAAATTTTGAGTTTGTACTTGCACAGTATTTTTTATCCATATACATTAACATAGCTAATCCTCTTTTTCATCCCTTTTAGCTGGAAATCATTTGATTGAATGAGGAAATTGTCCTAAAAATCATCATTTTATTTATATTCCCTTTGTCTCATACAGTCTTCTCAAGAAAGTTTGGAGTGAAATATATGATATCATCATCAGCCACCTTTATGGATATCAGCCACCTTTATGGCTATTTTGTCAGATGGGTTAGCCTAAGCAAAAGTACAAATCCAAACTAATAATAGCTTGTGTTTAACCAGGGATTTGTCTTCAGCAAAGGGGTGGGGTTTAGGGATATTAGGAAAGCTGAACTATAATAGTATCTCTACTTGTTTTTCACCTTTTGTAATGCTAAACAGAGTTTCTGTTCTGAAAACTTAACAGGCTGCATATAGAATTAACTTTCCTCCTTTGAAGGTGATGGCTTCAAACTCATATGGGCTTTTGGTGATTGATTTTTCAGGCCACCACAAAGTTTGCTGGGATCTGACCAAAAACAAAATGGCTAATAAATCATGATCATTGCTTTGGTGTGAGAAATGTTCTGTATTATGCAGAACATTTGCCAGGGTAGTGGAAAAACAGACAGACAGACAGACAGACAGACAGACAGACAGACAGACAGACAGACAGATAGTTTTTTTTCAAGAGAACAAGGAATGGTTGTCAGAAATATGTGATTTATTTTGGAAAAGGCAATATTCTCCACTCAAAAATGTAGCAATATGTGTTAAGGCAGAGATTTTATGATCTCTCACAATAATTTTTTGTATTGTTCATGTTACAGTAGTGAATTCATTGCAAAACCAGTAACTAAAGATAAGAATAAAATATAAGACAGATTTTTCCTTTTTTACTTAATAGTACAAATTTTACTTGTACTTTTAATTTGTTTTTAATTTTTCTTCTTCAACATTAAATTGTTTGATTAAAAAATAACAAAGAAAAGGATTAGAAAAAAATAGGTCCATACTGGAAGCTCCACAGAACAGACACTAATCTCCTCATTGCTAAAGGGCCTGTCACATAGGCCGACGGATGCAAAAAGTATCTAAAAAGGACACAGCGGACGAGAAAATTTTCCGTCCGTTGTTATCCGCTCTCAAAAGTGCCCCAAATTTGCATAAACACAGCGGACAACAACGGAAAGGAACGGACGGGGAGAGGATGTAGCCAGGATGTAAAGCGGATGCTCCACGGAAGCCTAGCGGATGGAAGTGGATGGCACATCCGCAGGGCTTCCGGGGGAGCACAGCGAAGCGGACGCGTAGCGGAAGGAACGCATGCAGAGTGGATGCCGAGCGGATACAGGCAGGCAGCTTGGAGAGAGAAGGCGGAGAGCCTGGGCTACACTTCAGAGGTCCTCCTCGAGTGGTGGAAGCACATGCACACCTAGTACGGGAAGCTGCACCCCAAGAAGTCTGGCCAGGCCACGGTCAAGCTCACCAACCAGGAGACCTACGTGATGGCCAAGTGCAGCTTCTTGGAGGGTGAGGTCCGCCACCGAGGAGCAGCCCCTCTGTCTACCCTCTCTCTCAGGCAGCCCACAGAGAGCCAGTCCTCTTCTGGCCAAGAATCAGCTCCTGTGTTCAGGCAGGTATCTGTGGAGCACCCCACAACGGAGACCCCCACGACAGCTGCACTCCCCGTGGTGGAGTGCGTGGAGGACCCCCTGAAGCAGTGGGAGCAAGGAGAGGGCACTGACACCAGAGACCAACCCACACCCACCCCCAGCTCCACCTCCACAGAAAGCAGGCAGAGAGGCAGACCGGAGGGGCAGAGCCACACTGTCCTGATGGAGATCAGGGACACCATCAGAAGCAGCGTAGATCTCCTCTCTCAGCTGGTACACACCGACATCCCAAACTCCAACCGCAAACCCTTCCTCACCTATGTCAACCAGACCCTCATGGACATTTCCGAATCACAGTACCAGGTGATCAAGGACAGGATCACAGGTTTTCTGCACAACCCTCCAGACCCATCTGAACCTGCTTCGACCCAGTCCAGGTCTGCTCCTCCACCCCAGATGATGTCACAGACCTTCCAAGGCTTTTCATAGGCCCTCATCTACCAAGGCTATGGCTACCAGGATTTCCAGCAGCACAGGCAGCCCTTCCCAGTCCAGGCACAGGTACATCGGACGCCACCAATGCCACTGATGTCACCCACGCTACAGATGCCACCCATGCCACAGATGCCACCCATGCCACAGATGCCACCCACGCCTCACCTCGCTCAGCTGCAGACCAGACAGCCCCACTACACTCCTCCTTCCTCACCCCACAGCCAAGCCCGGCCTCAGAACATCTGTCATTGGTCTTGGGAGTGACACCCCATGTCCTGGACATCCTCAACATCACAGGACTGAGCCAGCTCTCTGAGAGCTTCCTCCACACACCATCCCCTGTTGTCCTCTTGGGGCCAGGCACCCCAATGGCACCTCAGACCAGCACTCCAGCAGGAGCCACCTCCACAGCACCTGGACCCTTCACCCCTGAGACTATGGGCACACCTCAGAGTGACTGAGAAGAGTGCCAGAGACTGGGTTGCTACCTGTTGAATTTATCTTTTCTTGGGACACTTTACTTGGGTCATTTTGCTTTTACAGTTTGTTATTAATAAAGATTATCTTTGCTTCACACACTTGGTTCAGTTCTTTTAGTCAATAAAGTGTTGGTGGAAACTTTTTGAAATGGTTTAAGCCTTTGCATGGTTGTGGGATGGGTAAGGAGAGCAGTGGGATGGGCAGGGATACCTGTGGGATGCGTAAGAGCTGTGGGATGGGTTAGGATACCTGTGGGATGGGTAATAGCTGTGGGATAGATAAACCTCCAGTGCAAGCATAGTGGGACTGTATGGTCCACCCTCCCAGGTGCCACACCTATGGCCCTTTATTATCAATAACAATTTATTCATTGATCAACACATTTCAACATGAACACAACTCTTTATTAAATGCCCTGTTCATTGTAGGGCCACTCAACATACATGGCACAATCTCATCTGTGTGATGAGACAGGCTGAAGGAAACATCCATTAAGCATCTACCAACCTGTCTTGCCACTCCACTGCTCCAGTTGGGGAGTTGCACCAGTGTCTCAGGAGGTTGCGCTGCTTCTTCCCTTCACGTGAAGCTCTGTTGGGGCCTTGCACATCCACAGTGTCTATCAGGTTTCGCCCTTCCCTCCATTCACCAGGCTCCATGTCCACATTGCCTTGTTGGAGGTCCACTAGCCTGTTCTGCAACACTGGGTAGTGGGTGCGCATGAGATTGTGCAGGATGCATCAAGCTTCCACGATGTTCCTCATGGTCTCTGGGCAATGCTGCATGGTGGTGAGAAGTACGTGGAACCTGTTGGCCAGGATACCAAAGGCGTTCTCCACCACCCGCCTTGCCCTGGACAGCCTGTAGTTGAAGATCCTCTCCACGGGTGAGGCATCTGGAAGTGTAGGGTTTCATGAGGTAGGTTCTGAGGGAGAAGGCGTCATCCCCCACAATGAAGTAGGGCACATCTTGTGTGTCGTTGGGCAGGGGGTCTGGATCTGGGAAGCCCATGATGAGGTTGTGTTCCAGCCCCTCCTTGAGGTCACTGGCATTGTATACCTGGGCATCTGAAGATGACTCGTTGCCTGAAGCATCGATGTACGTGAACTTGTAGCCAGCATTGACCATGGCGAAGAGGATGATGCTGAAGAAGCCCTTGTAATTGTGATAAGTGGACTCTGAGTTGGCTGGAGCTTTGCAGGCCACGTGCTTTCCATCTATGGCTCCAACGGTGTGGGGAAGTTCCACTTCTGATACCACTGCTCTGCAACTTTCTTCCAGCCTTCTTCAGTGGAGGGGCACTGGAGGAGTTCCTCCAGGTATTCTTCAATGATGGCCTGCACCACCTCTCTGACCACAATGCTGATGGTGTTGTGTGGCACCCTCCAGGCGTACTGCATGCTCCTGTTCGTGGTCCCGGAGGCCAGGTGGCCCAGAGTCAGTGCCACCTTCAGCCCAGGGTCCAGGCTGGGCCGGAAGTTGGTGTTTGCCTTGGTCAACCTGGGTCTCAGCCGCTCCACAACTTCATCAAACATGGCTGTCGTCATCCTCATGAAGTTCTTGAATGCACGAGAGTCTTCATTCCTCAGCTCCACCATCAGCTTGTTATGCAGTCCGTACTCGGCTCTTCTCGCGATCCATCTTCAGACCCAGACACTTCTTGGACGCCTCCTTTTCTTCCTGTAGAACAGGTGAAAGAGCCTGTAGAGGGCTTCGCATTGTTGTAGAACGATGGCTATCAAAAGGAGTGTGCGACGATCCATGGTGGAGATGACTGGATGCTGTGGAAGAGCAAGAGCAAGATGAAGGCTGAAGAGGTCTGCACCGCAGGGCTGCTGGACTGAAAGTGAGATCCAGGTGATTTCTCCCCCTTTTTATAGGAAATATAGGTTTTCCGCTAGGTGTCCTTTTGCATCCTCTAGACATCCTGCAGACATCCTAAATATCAGAGATATGTCCCCTATACGTTTTTTCCGTTTTAATGCTTTCTATGTGAGCTGCATCCGCTTTCATCCTTTCTACGTCAGTGCGACTGACACTGCGTGTCTGTTCCGCGTCCGTTTCGCTTACTCCCTGTGTCCATTTTCCGCTGGAACGGATGTGAGTTGCGCGGATGCGCAGCAGATGCCTAGCGGATAAAGCAGATGCGTAACGGATGATGACGGACGTATAACGGATGTTCCCCGTATGCGTAGCGGATGTATAACAGACGTGTTGGATACTTTATACTTTATTTGTGCAGCTCAAAACTTTTTGAGCGGATGAAATGTCAGTAGATGGATGCTGGACGGATAGAGAGTATGAAAAACGGATGCAGTGAGTACAGAATGGATGCATCGCGTTAACCAATGGATGGCAAGTGTTTCTCTCCGTTTTACATCCTCTTTCCATCTGTTGGTGCTGTGTGACATGGGCTTAAGCTCCTGAACATAGGAGGAAATACTAGACTGCAGAAGCTGAGCCATTTGTACAGTTGTCCAAGTTTTTCTGGCCTCCAAGTTCTCGCTCACTGATCCGGTGGTTTTGGCTCATGTAAAACGTCCCAAATCTGCTACCTTCCTCCAGTTTGGGCAGTCTGTTGCAGAGAGCAATCACAGTACTTCTAAATGTCTATGAAGATTCTCAGTCATTCAGATCGTAGTTTTAAAAAAGCACCTTTGAGAGTATTTCTTGATATGCTTGATGTTTTTTGGGCATGTCTTCCAGGTCTGGCTATCTGTCATTTGTAGAACTTAAAACCAAATGAGGCCCACCAATCCTGCAGACTCAATGAAACCCTTACATCTTCAAAGCATGCTAAGCCTGCATTCAGCCTTTTAAAATATTCTCTTGTCAGCCCAAGAATCCAAGAATCCCCAACAAATGGCTAATTTTTATTTGATCCCATGCAGTCAAGGGAGGCTATCACCTCTCTGGGTAATTGATTTCACTGTCTTCACTAGTTCTTGACTTTTTAAAGTTCCAACAGACCTAACTTGGAATTACTTACAACCTGGATTTTAAGTTCAAACTGTCCATCCCCCTCCCCCTGCAATCATGTGGCTGCAGTTTGGAAACTTAATAACTAGGCCATATTTATAGCCGTATACAGTGCCCCACGGTTACATGATCACAATTTTTGACAGTTTTGCTGAAAATGATGTTTATATCCTGTTTTCAAGAAGAACAGGCCATAGTAAATCATGGGTTACTTAATGACCATGGCATTATCTTAATGACTACTGCAAAAAAGATCATAAAATTGGATTCATCATGTGACTGGCCACTTTCTGACCATCATGAGTTGCAACTGTGATGGGAAAGTTCTCATTGATGCTGCGTCGAGAGTCCAAGATGGGTAGACTCCTCCCTGTGACATCATAGGGCTGAGTCTGCCAGTATATGGCCCCTTGCTAGCTCCCTCAGCTTTCACTCAGCTTGTGGATTGAGCTCATGTCTAGGAAGCAGTGTTGAATATTTCACACATTCAGCAGCAGCAGGAAAAAATATCTTTTAAAAAATTGCTCCCAGGGCTCCAGTATAGCAATACACATGGAGAGCAGATTCCCAGCACTGCCATTGAAAGGCTTCAGGTGAGGGGAGCAATTGGAATCCTCCCACGCAGTTGTTCACAGCTAATTTGCTGGCTGCTTGACTCCGAAGCTACAGCCATCAATTGCAGTGCCTCTCAGCTGATTGGAGAGAGGCAGAAGATAGAATGTGATTTTTTTCTGTCTGGTTTGGGGCTCTCTATAGCCTACAGAGCCATCACAGCCCTGTGGTTCCCCCCCAGGATTCACACACGTTCGGTTGGTCATTTTGTGAGGATCAGCTATTACGCGCGTGGAGGGTGGCCATTTGGAATTGGGCCTTCTTCAGAAATTCCTCTCCTAAGAAGAACTTTTTACTGTTCCCAAGTGCCTGGTGCAGGATAGAAGACACATAAACAAGGGTTGCTTCCAGCACCTCTTGTGTCCTTCCTATGTCCAACATGGAGTCAGACAAGGCCAACGCAGAACTCTCGGGCCTGGAAGATCAGTGTCCTCAGGCCTGAAAGAGAAAGAAACAGAGAGGCTAGTCTGCTCAGAGAGAGGCTGCTGCACAAATCAGGGCCAAAGCACTGGTGCCCAAGAAAACTTCCAAGGCTGAACTCAGGGCAGAGAAAAAAAGACATACTGCCCTGGAAAGTTGCCTGGAAAGGCAATTTCAAAAAACCCTGGAGCAAATGAGAGGTCGTTTAAAAACAGGCTTCTCACCCAATGGATCTGCAGGTTAACCAGGGGTTGGTCCCAGGGAAGGGGAGGCTGAAGCCATCACCTATACATGCCTGGTCCCCTGAAAGAGTAGAGGAAGAATTTTGTCCCCAAGATTTAAGTAGATCTGGGCCTAATTTTAGGAAAGCTCCTCTGAGTTTCCCCCTTGGTCAGGTCTCCAAGGGCGCCCATAGGCCTAGACTTGAAGCTACCTTTATTTCTTCAGTGGCAGGTCCACGCCCGGCTAATCCCTCCTCTGGCAATGGGCTCAGTGATATTAGAGATATGGTCTCTAACCATCAGGCAGGGCCTAGCAGAAGGCTTCCAGCAGCTCCTTTGTCCTTTAGGGAGTGGTCAGTCCTTGTTCCCAGCTTATTCCCTTCTACATAAAGGATATGCCAGGCATCAGTGGTCCCTCCACCCAGTATGACTGGGGGGATTATGATGATAGGGGTTATACCAATTCCTTGGAGCATAGTAGATCCTCAGGATTGGAGCATAATAGATCCTCAGGATCTGAGGAAGAATAGCAGGAGATCATAGACACTAATATGTCTGAGGAAGAGAGGGTTTACTTTCTACGGCTGTGTTCAAGCTGGCTTTATTTAAGTCTCTCCTTCAAAAAGCTTTGATCACTGCCCAGTTGACCCCAGAACAGATGGCTCCTGAACCCCAAGGGGATTCATCTGGTCCTGGGGATTCCCTCTTCTCCAAACCAGCGATACAATCTGAGGCTCTCCCATCTCCTCTATTATTCCTGAATCTGGTTAAAGAGCAGGGGGCCTCCCTTGCTACTGGGCCTCAACCTTCGTCCAATGACAGGCAATTTTATAATGTGGGTCCTTCAATGCCCTTGTAGTGCCCACTGTGGATGCCCCAGTGGTAACCTCATTTTCTTCTGGCACCCCCACTGAACAAGAGGATGTGCTCAAGTTGGAAGATAGGAAATCAGAACAAACGCTCAAGCGTACCTCCCAGGCTGCAGCCTGGATGGTCTGGGCCTCCACAGCAGTGTCTTTTTTCACTAGGGCCTCGCTCCGCTGGCTGCATCAATTACAAGATCGTCTTCCACCAACCAACTTCAGGTCGCACCAGAATCTAAACAAGATTATTGCAGCAGCTGGATTTACTTCAGATACCACTTTAAATTCTGCCAAATTTGCATCTAGAGCCATGGCTTCCTCCGTGACTGTGAGACAGCTCCTCTAGCTGCAAAATTGGCAGCTGACTCCTGCCGAAAATGGAAATTGGCATCAGGTCCTTGCACTGGAGAGAAGCTCTTTGGAAAGACCCTGGACCCATACCTGGTCAAGACCAGGGACAAGAGAAAGGTCCTGTCTTCAATGGGAAAGAGGGTGGATTATCCTCTAACTCCATATTTTCATCCCTCCTCCTTTCGGGCCAAGTCCACATCTTACTTCTCCTATAATCAGAAGGCGTACTCTCAGTGCCAGGAACAATGACCAGAGGTAGTGGGCAGGCAGCAACAACCTACGGGTAAACAGGAGGAGGCCGTTCCTTCTGACACTCCAAGTAAATGCCCATTCTCCCCCCCTTGGAGGCTCTTTGGCATTCTTTACCTCCAGATGGGAGGAGTCTACATCAGACACCTGGGTACTTAGTACAGTGAGGTCAGGTCTGCAACTGGAATTCCTCTCCCCACCTCATGTTTTTTGTGAGATGTCCCATTTCTCAGGCTAGTGCCAAATGGGCCCTTGTGGAATCGGCCATTCAACACCTCATGGACATAAGGGCCATACAACCGGTCCCAGCAGATCAATGAGACCTTGACTCTAGGCTCTTTGGGTCCCCAAGGCATTGGGGGGGAGTGGCGAATCATTCTCGACCTCACGTTTTTGAACAAGTTTATCCTATATAGGCGTTTTAAAATGCAGACATTGCATTTGATCCGAGAGAGTGTTCGGGAGAGCGACCTCCTCTCTTCCATTAACTTCATTTTCTTCATTTTTGTTACCAGGACAAGAATTTTCAGTACTGGGCCCTTTGGGCTTTCATCAGCTCCCAGAGTCTTCACCAAGGTGCTGGCTTTGGTGAATTGCTTCAGTCAGTTCCTGTGAGACTTTAGTGTTACCTGGAGACATCTTGATTCAGTAAATGTCACTCCAGTCTGCACAGCAAGATCTCAACACTACTTTGCAGTTTCTACAGGGCCACAGCTTTTTGATCAACTTCAAGAAAAGTCATCTCTCTCCCACAATCAGGTTACTCCATTTGGGCATGATCATCGATACATCTCTTTGTGAGGTTTCCCTCTCCCCCAGATCGAGGAGAAAACCTCATTGAGATGATCCTTCAGATTCAAGGCCAACATGCAGTCCCTTTGTCTCATCTTTCTAGACTTCTCAGGAAAATGATTTCCTGTATTGGCATCATCCCTTGGCCAAGGCTGCATCCCAGGCCCTTCAGTGGTTCCTGCTACCTTATCAATTAGCAGGAAACAGTCACTCTTCCTCCAGAGTGCAGGTCCCACCGCAGATTCTTGTTTTGGTGGTGGCAGTCCCTGGCTCTCTGGAGGGGACATCTGTTCAAGGAACCAGACAGAAACCTGCTCAGCACAGATGCCAGTCTCCAGGGATAGGGGGCCCATTTGGCTGGTCAGATGGCCCAAGGGAGGTGGTCTCAAGTAGACAGGACTTGCCCCATAAACTGGTTGGAACACAGGGCCATCTTACTGGCATTGAAACATTTCCAAGCCAGGATGGCAAGGGCACATGTGTTGGTGATAACAGACAATATGGCTGCAAAGGCACACATCAACCATCAGGGAGGGATGAGATCCAGAATTCTGATGAGGGAAGCCATGCACCTAGGGCGGTGTGTGGAGAGACACCTTTTATCCATCAGGGCAGATCACATTTCAGGGGTTGACAACTCTCAGACCGACTGGCTGAGTCGGAGTACTATCAACCACTCAGAGTGGAGTGTACATCCCTCTCTGTTCAGGGATCTCTCCCTCAGATTCAGGGCTCCCTCAATAGACTTTTTTGCCACACCACTGAACACTCAGGTGAGCAGATATTTCACCAGGTTCTCTTCTCATGGAGTGAAGGGGACCAATACTCTTTGGAGCAGATGGCCCCCAGGTTTCCTCTACGTCTTTTCCCCTCTTCCTATCATTCCGAAATCATTCAGAAGATGTTGGAGGAAAAGGTGGAGCTGATTCTCCTGGAGCCTCATTGGCCCAGGAGACCCTGGTTTGCTGATCTGATGAACTTATCTATAACACAGCTGTTGAGGATCCCAGCCCACAGGATCTCCCTTCATCAGGGAGCCTTGATGCACCCAGACCCTCAGTGGTATCACTTGACTGTGTGGTGCTTGAGTGGCAACATCTGAGAGATTCTAACTTTCCAAATTCACACCATTCAGGCTTCCTGTAAACCTTCCACAATACTCATTTACAATGCCACATGGAAGGTTTTCTGTAATTGGTGTTTAAGGGAGAACTGCGTTCCCACCTTGACATCAGTAGCGGATGTATTGCTATTCCCTCAGGATGGACTAGATAAGGGGCTCTCACTCAACACCCTCCACCACCAGGTGGTGTCTCTGTTATCAGTTCTGCACTGGGAAAACTTCTCTTCCCGTCCCACCATCCATCCATGCGTAGATTTTTAAGAGGGGCCTCTAATCTCCGTCTCCTGGTGGTTCACAGGTACCCCAAGTGGGAGCTTCCTAAGATGCTTCAAGCTCTTATTGGGTCTCCTTTCAAACCCCTCAGATTGGTGTTGCTTCAGTTCATGACCTTCAAGGTGGCCTTTCTAGTCGTTATTACTTCAGCCTGGAGAGTGTCAGAATAGGCATTGGTTACCTGAACACCACTTTTTCTTGTAGGCGAGACAGGTCAGGATGAGTAGTACTCTTCCTTAATCTTCTTAGGATTGAGCCTGTGCAAAAGGCTTACTAGCCTAGCTCCACCCACTCTGGGTGATTCCTCCCCAATTTATGCAAAGTTCGTGCGACAGATTGGGTTGCCTCTAGTGAAGGAAAAAGAAAACAAAGTTAGCAGGACCCTCCCCACCCATGGTTCCAGGAAGGAACCAACCCAAAGATGCGGCTTACCTGTCACACTTACAAGGAAAAGTGGCGTTCAGGTAAACAATGGCCATTTTCCCTTGTAAGGTATCGACAGGTCAGGAGGGGACATACCAAAGCAGGGTTGTCCTCGGGGGGGTTAAGACTGGTCCTGACTGGCACAGTTCAAAATGACCCTTTGGAGGACCCATCTACCAAATGCCACATCTGCTGACACAAATGTATCCAGGCGATAGTGACGGATGAAAGGTGAAGGTGAAGTCCAGGTAGCAGCCCTGCAAATCTCCTCCACCAATGCCTGTGTAGCCCATGCTGCTGTAGCCACGCTATGGGTGGAATGGGCCATTATGCCCCTGGGAACTGGCAGGGCCCTGCTGGAATAGGCCCGAGCAATACAAGCCTTGATCCATCTGTTCACTGTAGATGGAGAAATCTTACCCTCCAATGAGGATGGCTGTAGAGAACAAAACAAAGACTCCATCCTGCGGAAGGCAGCAGTACATTTAATGAAATTTTTTAAGGCTCTGCGCACATCCAGGGTGTGCCAAGTCTTCTCTAACTCATGGACCGGATGAGGACAGAAATCCAGGAGTACCACCTCCTGAGCTCTGTGGAACGATGTGTTGACCTTTGGAATGAAGGCTGGGTCCAATCGTAAAACCACCCAATGAGGATGGAAAATGCAGAGGTCAACCAATTCCGAGAATCTCTTTGCTGAAGTGATTGCCACAAGGAAAACCACCTTTTGAGTAAGAAGATGAAGACTAGATTGTCGAAGTGGCTCAAATGGAGGCCTTGTGAGGGACTGCAAAACCTTGGTCAAGTCCCACCAAGTTAATCAAAGCCATGGTCAATGGTCGTTCTGCTGAGCAAAATCTGCCTGAGTATTATCAGACCCAGAAATATGCTCTGCTCTGATCTAGTGAAGGTGTCATTCTGCCAACCTAATCAGGAACTCCACTTCTGCCATAAGGGACTGGGTCCGGGTACCACCTTGCCAATGATATGGCCATTGATGTGGCCTTAGTGGCCACATTGTCCATCATGACCAGGACATTGGACCCTGACACCCGGCTGAGAAAATTCTTCAGGGCCTAATGAACAGCTCTGAGCTCCAGCCAATTGATGCTGTGAGCCCGTTCCTGTGGAGACCATAACTCTTGGGCCCAGAGGGCACCTAGATGGGCACCCCAACCAGATAGGGAAGCATTGTAGTAAGGACCAGACAAGATTTCAGCTTGAAAGACTGGCCTTGGAAATCCACCAATGGAAGGAAAGTAACACTTGTTTAGACAACTTGACTTTCCTGGGGGAATGACTGGACCCCGCTTTCTGGAAGGGAAGCAAAAACCACTGAAGGGGCCTGGAATGAAGCCTGGCCCAGGGAACAATTCCAATACAGGAAATCATCTTGCCCAAAAGCTGAGAAAGAAGATCTAACAGGACCAAACTTTTGGCCTGAACGCCCCTAATCATCCTTTGAATGCTAATCAGACAATCATTAGAAACAGTTGACACACTCCTATGTCAATAATAGCCCCCAAATAAAGGAGACGCTGAGTAGGAGAGAAATGACTCTTTTTCTGATTAATGGAAAAACCCAGGTGCTGCAAAACCAAAATAGTAACCTTCAGATCCTGCTGAGTGCTCTGAAAAGACATTATTAATATGTCATGTAGATAGCATTGTAACTGCACCAGGAGGATGCAGTAGACAGAAGCTGGAACCCCCCTTTCCTTCTACTGCATCGGCAGCCCGCCCTGCTGAGCATGTTTAAAATAACCTGCAAACACCGGAACTTCCTGCGAAGGGCCTTCATCCACTGACATATTGGCTGATCAGGTTCCCCCACCAATGATGGAGCCACACAGGCGGCAGGAACTAAGTCTTCCGCCAGCCCTGAAACCCGCCCCTGGATTAAAAGAGAACTGCCAGCATGGCTAAATTGAAGCCAGGAAGGCAGCTGAGACAGAAGTGAAAAAGAAAGGAAAGATCTTGTAACAGCATGCTTAGTCTTGGTAAAAATCACTCCAATTTCTGCAGTGGAATTTTCCTTGGAAAGTGAGACTCAAAGGAGGAAAATAGCTGCGATTAACAATCTGGAGTGACTGTCAGATTTAGTTAAAAAAAAAAGATATTGCAACTAGAAGTAACTTTAAAAGTAAAGGACAGATTGGATTGGTTAACCCAAATTTCTGGACTGTATTTTTACTACTACTCAACTTGAAGAACTTTAGGAAACTATTGGAAAACAATCTTATTCAGAGACATATTGATTGTAGTTAAAGTGTTTTAATTCAGCAAGTTTTGCTCTCTTTCAAAAATCCAGCTTGCTTTGAACATCTTGTTACTTTACAGAGTAATAGCAGCAGCAATCAGAGCAATAAATTCCTCCCACCCAGTAAATCACAGTTTCTAGTAAAATAATTAACCCTTTCCTTGCAGACTCTCAATACTACCTCATTACTTTAATCAAACACTGATTAATTGATTACTTCAAAACTTACAACTTTTCTACCTCATCACCAATATCAATGATTAGATAATCAATTTCAATAAAATATTTCATTAATGGTTTAATTTATTTATTGTTTTAATTGATTGGCGTGATTAGCGTGTTTAGTGCAAATAGTGTGATTACGGATTAGTTTAAAAGATCAAGATTCATGTAATTTAATTAATTAGTAAAATTAGTGATTTAGTGAATTTAATTGAACAGTGTGATTAATGATATTAATTGATCAACGATTAGTGTAATTAATTGATTAGGCTGATTGTTGCTTAGGAAAATTATTTGACTAGAGAGATTACTGCAATTGATTGATTGGTGTGATATTGGCTATATTGATTACCCAAAATTGTTCCATTAATTAATTTAATCAATGTACCATATTAACAAACCTACCATGCCAAGAAAAAAATCCAATGCCAAACCACAACCTAAAGAGAAAATAATCCCCACCAATGAAACACAAGACTCCTGCACATGCCTTTAATGCTACAAAACACTAAAGGATGATGAAAACTCCATCAAATGTTCTCTATGTAACAAATACGCTCATCATGACTGCTTGGGATTACCCAAGCAAATGATTCAAGACCTAGAATCATTCAATGAGTTTCCATATCTCTGCAAATCCTGCAGACCCAAACTGGATCTGTTTGAAAGAGTTGATACCATAGAAACACGAATAACATCCAACCTTGAAAAAAAGATTATCCAACCTTGAAAAAAAAGACACAATGCAAACACCTGAACATCCAATAGCTACAAACCACATCTCTACCCAACAACCACAACCCAATCCACAACCCAATCCACAAAAAAACATAAGCCAGTCAAATAATGATATCCCAATCCTCATCAGAGAAGCTGTTGAGCGTGAACGGAAACGTCCAAACGCCATCTTATTTGGTCAAGAGGACATCAATGATAATGATGACATCACAACTATCCGAAACATCATCAGTGATTATCAAGCATCAACCATCTCCCCTGATTGAATACTTGACATTTCCTGCATTGGCCGAGAGCTCAAAAACAGAGACGGCTCTGTGGCCCCACACTTCTGCAGGGTCATTTGCAAAAATGAATCAAGCAAATGTAAATTCATTTGCACAATAAATTCACTTGCCAAAATCAACACCAACCATAAGAACCTCCGTTGTCGCTCTGACCTAACCATGCAGCAACATACCTGCTCCCGTGTACTCCACACTGAGCTCAAAAAACATCTGGACAATGGAGAGAAGGACCTGTACATTGACTACCATGCTTACGGTATCAAAAGTAAGTCATACAACCGGCAACTCAGCTTTAACCTTCAACCACAATCCGACTTCAACCAATCCACCATCACCCAAGACTAGGCACACATGCCCCTAACTACCTCAATTCCAACTACTGCTGGCCTTAAATGCAAACTACTCAATGCAAGAAGCCTTGTGAATAAAATACCTGAATTTCTGCTCTTACTAAATATGGCTAAATTCAACATCATATTTGTCTATGAAACATGGCTCAACGCATCTCTCCCTGACTCCATTACCACAGTAAGAGACTATCATGTTTACCAATCAGATCGTGAAATTCGTAGAGGAGGTGGTGTTGCTATCTTCTATAAATAGTCCTTACATCTAAAAAACATCCAAGTTACCCAGGAGCTTGCTCTTCCTGAGACCATCATCTGTGAACTATCCTTAAATATCACATTTCGATTCTTACTATGTTACAGAGCACCTGATTATGACATCGAACATGTAAACAAGCTAAATACACTACTAACATGGGAAACATCCTGCTCACACGCTTTTATCTTTCTTGGTGACTTCAATCTACCTCATATTGACTGGACCTTAAATGAATGTACAACTGAACCCATACATGCAACCTTCTATAATGCTGTTACAAATCTGGGACTGGAACAACTAGTAACCAACAACACTAGACTAAACAACTGCCTCGATCTCATCTTCTGCAATAGTTTGAATTTAATTTACAGAATACAAACTAAAGAACCCTTTTCCATCAGTGACCACAATATGATTGACATTTGTCTCAACATACGCCCACACAAAAATCATCACAATGACATAATCCCCAATTATAACTTCAAAAAAGGCAAGTATGATCTTATAGACAATGATCTATCATCCCTTGATTGGCAATCTCTATTCCCTGGATGCAATACTGTTGAAGACTATTACAACATAATTTTAAATGAAGTCAAAAGAGTCATCAAACTATATGTACCAACAACAACTCCCAAAACAAAAAACAAAACAAAACAGATTACCCATAACAATAAGGAAACTTCAATCCGAAAAGAGATCACTCTGGCAGAAAAAAAAAATCTGGTCATGTTGCCAATTTCAAAAGCCGATACAAAAATTTATGCCACCAGATAAAGACTGAATGCACCAATTATCACATTAAACAAGAGGAAAACCTTCTATGCACCAATTCCACCCATGCTTTTTACAATTTTGTAAACAACAAGCTAAAAGACTCAAGGTCCATCCCACC
Source organism: Laticauda colubrina (assembly GCA_015471245.1). Lineage (NCBI taxonomy): Eukaryota > Metazoa > Chordata > Lepidosauria > Squamata > Elapidae > Laticauda > Laticauda colubrina. The sequence goes on from BLBF01000011.1 coordinate 40,281,146, forward strand.
CCTGATAGGACCTAATGATAAAGACAGCAATGACGACACCATTAAAGCCAACATCTTTAACATATTCTTTGGCTCAGTATTTGTAAACAGCAATGGATCATGTCCAGTATTTCCTAGCCAAACCACAGACAACTACAATGATCTAAAACATATCGATTTTACAGAAGACAAAGTTGAAAAAGCACGATGCAATCTAAAACCATCTCTATCTATTGGACCGGATGGAATATGTGCCTGCTTCTTAAAAAAGCTATCCACTGCCATCGTCGAACCTCTCAGCATAATCTTTGAAAAATCTTTCAAGACCAGCTCCTTGTCTAACCTGTAGTCACAAGCCACAGTCATCCCCATCTTCAAAAAGGGAGACCCCAGCCTAGTTGAAAATTACAGACCAATCTCTTCATGCTACGTCACCTGTAAAGTCATGAAATCAATTATTAACCAATCCATTATCCTCCACTTAGAGACAAACAACCTACTCTCCAATAAACAATTTGGTTTCAGGAAAAAACTATCCTGTAATTTGCAACTCTTACACTGCAAAAACATAAGGACTACACAACTCGATCAGGGCAAAGCAATAGACGCAATCCACATAGACTTCTGAAAAGCTTTTGATTCAGTGGTACATGACAAACTACTCCTAGAACTAAAATCTTATGGTATCTCTGTACACCTGCATAACTGGATAAAAGCATTCCTGTCAAACGGATAACAAATGGTCAAAATTGGGAGTGTCCTATCAAATTCTGTACCTATCAATTGTGGTGTCCCCCAAGGCAGTGTTCTATAAGCTGTTCAATACCACAGACAATACTGCTACCCTTCAAAAAGATCTTGACTATGTATCAGAATGGTCAAACAAATGGCAACTTCAAATCTCAACAAATAAATGCTCTGTCTTACATATTGGCAAAAAAAATAATCAGAAAATAAAATCCAAGCTGAATCGTCAAGATCTTGTTGATCCAAGCTCTATAAAGGACTTTGGAATACTCATCTCTAATGATCTAAGTGCTAGAGCCCACTGTAACTGCATAGCCAAAAAGGCATTAAGAGTGGTTAACCTAATCCTATGTAGCTTTTTCTCTGGTAATATCACACTACTAACTAGAGAACACAAAACATTTGCTAGATCAATTCCTCGAATACAGCTCATCAGCCTGGAACCCACATGATGTATTTGATATTAACACAGTTGAGAAAGTCCAGAAATATTTCACAAGAAGAGTTCTCCACTCCTCTGCTCGTTGTAGAATACCTTATGCCACCAGACTCGAAATTCTCGACCTAGAAAACCTTGAATTACGCCGTCTTCATCTGATCTTAGTATGGTATATAAAATCATACATTGCAATGTCCTACCTGTCAATTAATACTTCAGCTTCAACCATAACAACACAAGAGCACACAATAGATACAAACTCAAGGTTAACCACACCAAACTTGATTGCAGGAAATACGACTTCAGCAACAGAGTGGTCAATATCTGGAATACTCTACCTGACTCTGTAGTTTCTTCCCCAAACCCCAAAAACTTTAACCTTAGAATGTCTACTATTGACCTCACCCCTTTCCTAAGAGGTGTGTAGGGGGCATGCATAAGCGCACCAACATGCCTATCGTGCCTGTCTTATTGTTTATTTTATTTTTCTTATATGTACCCATTTCATGTATTCATAACTATGTATATACTTATACCTATGATCTTGTAAGCAATTGACAAATCAAATCAAATCAATAAATAAATGAAGGAGCCTCGTTCTGACAAAAGAGCTTCACACATGCAGGATCTTCTGTCAGACAAATCAAAGGCAGCCAAATAGTGATGAGTCGCTCTCTGTAAACCTTCTGAGTTGCCCTTCCTGATTACCTTGTCTGTCAGGAGTTGTAGATTCATTGGGACATCTGGATCAGAAGAGTCAGCAGGGCGGGCTGCCAATGCAGTAGAAGGAAAGGGGGGTTCCAGCTCCTGTCTACTGCATTCATGCTCCTGCCAAGGTACCTCATCTCCCTGAAGATGTATCTGTATATGTATGCATCTGTATATATGTGTGTATACACATACACACACACACACACACACACACACACACACACACACACATATATATATATATATATATATATATATATATTTTTTTAAGTTTTTGCAGGTACTTATGTGTGCTGTTCAGCTTCCATCGGGAATTATCCCACGTCATTGTTTAAAAGCACTACAGTGACATGGGATAATACCCAATGGAAGCTGAACAGCATATATAT
>BLBF01000011.1:40297908-40346990 GCA_015471245.1 Laticauda colubrina
TTCTATTCTATTCTATTCTATTCTATTCTATTCTATTCTATTCTATTCTATTCTATTCTTTTTCACTCAGTATGGCCCAGACAAGCCAAAAGTTTGGACACTCATGGTCTAGATCAGGGGTGTCAAACTCAATTTCATTGAGGGCCGCATCAGGGCTGTGGTTGACCTTGGGTTGGGTGGGTCAGTGTAGCCAACTGGGTGGGTGTGGCCAACTGGGTGGGATGGCCAGCTTGACACACCACTCCCCAAATGCTGACATGTGTCCTCTTCACATTGGGTAGACTGGTCCAAAGCGATGTGGGCCAGCCCTTTACATTTTCCAGGATGTCCCTGGGGGCCAGATCCGACCATATTGTGGGCCAGATGTGGCCCGCAGGCTTTGTGTTTGATACCCCTGGTCTAGATTGTCTCTTATTCCCCATTTTTTAAAAGACATCCAAAGCTGATTATGTTTTCAGTCAAATGGTCACAATATCTTATTCTTTTTGCTTTAATTTGACATTAATAAAGAAGAAAAGAACAGATAATGATCTTAATTGTTCTCTGAGAATGATACTTATTCAGACACACAAAAAAAGACGCCTGTTAAAGGAATGCACTCTCTCATGTTTGAAAAAAATATAGCAGTGGCATACTACATAAGAAATAGCAAACAAATCTGTTGGATATAGAAAGGCAGAAGAATATAAGCTATGCATCAATTCAGTGTCCAACTGAAAATTACATGTCCCATATCCAGTCTATGAAAAACCAGATGTCTGGTAGCATCTTTTCAGACTCACATGTTGTTTTAAATAGTCATAAGCTTCTTCACTGGATACATGAAGTAGCTAAACTGAAGTAAGATTTAAACTGGAATGTGGTGGCAAAGGAAAAAGCAGAAGTTATAAATTGGTAGTTATGCAGGCACAAATTACAGGTTCCTTATACATTAAAATTTGAATTATGTTAAAAACCCATTGTGTTTGTTGAGTTCTCTTGAGATTAATATATGTGATAGCAATAGCACTTAGACTTATATACTGATACATAGTGCTTTACAGCCCTCTCTTAAGCAGTTTGCAGTCAGCATATTGTCCCCAACAATCTGGATCCTCATTTTACTGACCTCAGAAGGATGGAAGGCTGAGTCAACTTTTTAGCACTCTTTTATTCAATTGTGCTGGTGAAGTTTCTTTGCTCCAGAATAGTTGTTTTATGGTCTGTTATAGAGTATATTGGCAGTTATTATTATGCCCCTTGTCTTGAGTCCTGATGTCAAACGTGTGCGTTCTTCTACAGAAAGTTTGCCCCACAGTTTACCACTTGACTCCAGAGGGTGTTAGCCTTGTATGATAATCCAGACAAGAAGCCTAATCAGGAGTACTATCTCTATCTTTATTGAAAGGTTATAGGAACAGAATCTTACCAGTTTGAAAATTGCATCCCATCCCTCACCTTTATTCACTCCAAAATTAGAGGGGATTCTTCTGAGACACTTTCACTACCTGTCCTCCTTCAGACTCAAATTTCACTTATCAGACCATTGTCTCGGCTGCATCTCTTCCTCCTGTCTTCCGAGATCATTCCCATCTTCCATTAAAGATAGACAGTGCTGGCAGATAATGACATATCTCAAGTCAGAGGAAGCGTTTGTGAAGGTACCCTTAATCTGTGTGTGAAATTGTGAGGAATGTGACTGCGCAGCTGATAAATCTGTAATACAGATATCCCCTGTATATCTACAGTTTCACTGAACCTATAAAGAAACCTTGAAGCAAAGAAAAAGCAACTGTTAGCTTTTTTGGCCTGAAATTTTTGAAACTCTACTGTTAATCTACCCCGGAATCCCTTCTTTGGTGAGGTGGGCAGCTACTATATATAAATTTGCAAAATAAATAAATTAATTAATCCACACTTGAAAGGGCATCAGATTGAGGAAGGCTAGTGAACTGTTGCTAGCACTTTAAGTCTTGTTCAGGTTCATTTTTGCCATTTTTGATTATCTGTTTTCCAGATTTGGCCGCAGAAGAGTGGTCATTAAAAAAGGCCATGAAGCAACTGCCTTTTACTTCATTTATTATGGTACAGTCGCTATCACAGATGATGATGATGGTAGCAGTGCCTTTGTGGAAACAGCTCCAACTACGATTCAGAGGGGTGCTTCTTTTGGTGTGAGTGTTACCTGCAACTGTGGTTTTCAACTTTTCAGTGTTAGCAAAGAAAATGGTTCTCTCCATAATAGAAACACATACATGCATACTTTTTTCCACAAAAGAAATATCAATATAAGTTTCAAACTTTGATAAATTTTATCCTTCCAAGCATTCTCAATATATAAGAATTATACTATTGCTTTTCCAATTGAAGATGTTGCTCTTCGCAAGCATTGGGAAGTTTCAGCTTCAGAATCCAGCAGGTAGCATTGCCAAGTCAGATAACTTTAAAGGAAATTGATAATCAGAAAATCTTGTTGAATACAAAGATAGGACAATGTAAAGTGTCCAGGGCCATAAAATCCTTGCCACGAAAATTATTTTTACTACATTTCAAAATCAAGGTGGCATACTATGAAGCCAGCTCCATCATCCTGGATCATCTGTATTTCCTAAAGTATTGCAGAATTCCAAATAGACTCGGGTATTACAGAGTAAATATGATGGTAGTTTCAGGAAGGCTTCTATTGATAGATTTACTCTGCTGTCTGGCAAAAGGGAAGGCAAAGCTGGGAAGAGCTTTTGTTTAGGAAATACGAAGGGAGGGGTGGACCAGTGAGGAGGATAAGAAGAGAGAAGTTAAATAAAAGGAAAAGGATCAAGTATATAATAGGAAAAGAAGACAATATTCGCTCTCTTTTATCTCTTGCTTATTAACAGGAAATTGCCCTTTTGCAAAAAACAAAAAGAATTGCCACTGTTGTCTGTATGGAGGAAACGGAATTGCTGGTGGTGGATAAAAAGGATTTTTTCGCCTATAAACTAGATAAGGAACTTCAACGGGAATTCAAAGTTCGCTATGAATATTTGAGGTATTCCTTATATCGCTCTTGTTCATTGTTTCTTTAGTTTTCGCTTTGGTTCAATGAATCAGCCTTTATAGAAAGAACTCCATAGATAAGGAGTGTTTTTTTTTTCAATAAGACACCAAGCATTTTAATCTCACAGCAGCTTTTGATCCCATTGACCATGGTATTTTTCTGAAATGGTTTTTGGGAGTTGGATCAAAATGCAGCCACTCTCATGGTTTTGTGCATGTCCAAATTTGCATAAGTGTCATTTTTTTTGCAGAAACTGCGCCGATTGTCAATTTGCCTCTAGGTCAGAAGAGTTATTCAGAAGGCTCTGACCAGTTCTGGAGAACTGGTGGCAGAAATTTTAAGTAGTTCAGAGAACTGGCAAATACCACCTCTGACTGGAGATTTTACAGTATCCTTCCCCTGCCACACCCACCAAACCATGCTCACAGAACAGGTAGTAAAAAAAAATTGATTCCCACCCCTGCTCTGGGTGCAATTCAAAGTGCTAGTTATCAATTTTAAAACTCTGCATTGTCTGGGGCCAGGTTATTTGATAGGCCACCTCTCCCAAATTACATCAACGCAGCCCATGAAAATAGGAAGGCAGAGTATATTGCAGGTCCCAACAATCAAGGAACTACATCTGGTGGGACCTAGAAAAAGGGCCATCCTGAAGACAGTGAGAGACTGGCCCGTGCCACTCCATCACTGAACCACTGTGATTATGCCCACCCAGTAAGCCGCAATGACCAGGCCATGCCCATCCCAGCCTCCCAAGGGCAAATAAAATCCTGATAATGGCCGCAATGGGATTGAGTTTGGCACATCTGCTCTAGAGATAATATTAGCCCCCATCTTGTTGCTTTTTCACAAGGCTTTGAAAACATGATTTTGCCAGCAGGTTTAAGGACCCCATTTGGAGCCAATCAAGTGGCTTGTTTGTTGATGCTTCCATTGGATAAGGTGGAGATATAGATTGTGGATTTTTAACTGTACATTTTTAATGTTGTATGCCTACTAGAGTCAGTGTGTGTGAGTTGGAAACCTAAACAAACTTGATTAATAAACAAATAAAATAACCTGCCTGCCTGCCTGACAGTCATTGTACTTTGGCTGTTAAAGTGTGAACTGAGTGGAAGGATCATAGTTCCACTTTTCCCTTAAGCCCATGTCACACTGCACCAACGAATGGAAAGAGGATGTAAATGGGAGAGAAACACTTGCCATCTGTTGGTTAACGCAATGCATCCATTCTGGACTCACTGCCTCTGTTTTTCATCCTCTCTATCTGTCCAGCATCCGTCGACTGAGATTCTATCCGCTCAAAAAGTTTTGAGCATGCTCAAAACTTTTTGAGCGGAAAATGTATCCAACGCGTCCATTCTGCATCCGCAACGCATACGGGGAACATCCGTTCTACATCCGTCGTCATCCGTCAGGCATCCACTATATCCGCTAGGCATCCGCTGCGCATCCGTGCAACTCTCATCCACTCCAGCAGAAAACGGACACAGGGAGGAAGTGAAACGGACGCAGAACGGACACGCAGCATTAGTAGCATGGACGGAGAAAGGATGAAAGCGGATGCAGCTCACATACAAAGCATTCAAAATGGAAAAAACGTTCACAGAGGGGACCTATCTCGGATATTAAGGATGTCTGCAGGATGGCTAGAGGATGCAAAAGGACATCTAGCGGAAAACCTATATTTCCTATAAAAAGGGGGAGGAACTCACCTGGATCTCACTTTCAGTCTGCCCTGCGGTGCAGACCTCTTCAGCCTTCATCTGGCTCTTGCTCTTCCAAAGCATCCAGTCATCTCCACCATGGATCATCACACACTCCTTTTGGTAGCCACCATCGTTCTACAACAGTGCGAAGCCATCTACAGGCTCTTTCACCTTTCTACGCGAAGAAAAGAAGGCATCCAAGAAGTGACTGGGTCCGACGATGGATCAGGAGAAGAGCAGAGTACGGACTGGACAACAAGCTGATGGTGGAGCTGAGGAACGAAGACTCTCGTGCATTCCAGAACTTCATGAGGATGCCTTCAGCCATGTTTGACAAAGTTGTGGAGCGGCTGAGACCCAGGTTGACCAAGCAGACCACCAACTTCCAGCCCAGCCTGGACCCTGGTCAAGGTGGCACTGACTCTGTGCCACCTGGCCTCCGGGACCACCTACAGGAGCATGCAGTACGGCTGGAGGGTGCCACACAACACCATCAGCATTGTGATCAGAGAAGTGGTGCAGGCCATCATCGAAGAATACCTGGAGGAGCTCCTCCAGTGCCCCTCCACTGAAGAAGGCTGGAAGAAAGTTGCAGAGCAGTGGTATCAGAAGTGGAACTTCCCCCACACCGTTGGAGCCATAGATGGCAAGCACGTGGCCTGCAAAGCTCCAGCCAAGTCAGGGTCCACTTATTTCAACTACAAGGCCTTCTTCAGCATCATCCTCTTCGCCATGGTTGATGCTGACTACAAGTTCATGTACATCGATGCTTCAGGCAACGGCTCATATTCAGATGCCCAGGTATACAACGCCAGTCACCTCAAGGAGGGGCTGGAACGCAACCTCATCATGGGCTTCCCAGATCCAGACCCCCTGCCCAACGACACACAAGATGTGCCCTAATTCATCGTGGAGGATGATGCCTTCTCCCTCACAACCTACCTCATGAAGCCCTACACCTCCAGACTCCTCACCCGTGAAGAGAGGATCTTCAATTACAGGCTGTCCAGGGCAAGGCGGGTGGTGGAGAACGCCTTTGGCATCCTGGCCAACAGGTTCCAGGTACTTCTCACCACCATGCAGCATCGCCCAGAGACCGTGAGGAGGATCATGGAAGCTTGCTGCATCCTGCACAATCTCATGCACACCCGCTACCCAGTGTTGCAGAACAGGCTCCTGGACCTCCAACAAGGCAATGGGGACATGGAGCCTGGTGAATGGAGGCAAGGGCGAAACCTGATAGACACTGTGGATGTGCAAGGCCCCAACAGAGCTTCACGTGAAGGGAAGAAGCAGCGCAACCTCCTGAAACACTGGTGCAACTCCCCAGCTGGAGCAGTGGAGTGGCAAGACAGGATGATAGATGCTTAATGGATGCTTTCTTCAGCCTGTCTCATCACACGGATGAGATTGTGCCATGTATGTTGAGTGGCCCTACAATGAACAGGGCATTTAATAAAGAGTTGTGTTTATGTTGAAATGTGTGGATCAATGATTACATTGTTATTGAAAATAAAGGGTCAAAGGTGTGGCACCTGGGAGGGTGGACCATACAGTCCCACTATGCTTGTACTGGAAGCTTATCTATCCCACAGCTATCCTTACCTATCCCACAGGTATCCCTGTCCATCCCACAGCTATTACCATCCCAAAGGTATCCCTGCCCATCCCACTGCTATCTTAACCCATCCCACAAGCATGCAAAGGCTTAAACCATTTCTAAAAGTTTCCACCAAGACTTTATTTAAAAAAATAAATGAAGCAAGTGTGTGAAGCAAAGATAATCTTTATTAATGACAAGCTGTAAAAGCAAAATGACCCAATTCAAGTGTCCAAAGCAAAGATAAACAGGTAGCTGGCACTCTTCTTCGTCACTCTGAGGCTTGCCCAGTCTCAGGGGTGAAGGGTCCAGGTGCTGTGGAGGTGGCTGCTGCTGGAGTGCTGGTCTGAGGCATCATTTGGGTGCCTGGCCCCAAGAGGACAACAGGGGATGGTGTGTGGAGGAAGCTCTCAGAGAGCTGGCTCAGTCCTGTGATGTTGAGAGCCCCTTCCTCCATGACATGGGGTGTCAGCCCCAATACCGATGACAGATGTTCTGAGGCCGGGCTTGGCTGTGGGGTGGAGGAAGGAGCAGTGTAGTGGGGATGTCTGGTCTGCAGCTGAGTGAGATGAGGCATGGGTGGCATCTGTGGCGTGGGTGGCATCTGTGGCGTGGGTGGCATCTGTGGCATGGGTGGCATTGGTGGCGTGGGTGGCAACGGTGGCATCGGTGGCATCGGTGGCACCGGTGGCGTACGATGTACTGGGCTGGGAAGGGCTGCCTGTGCTGCTGGACCTCCTGGTAGCCGTAGCTTTGGTATGTGAGGGCCTGTGGAAAGCCTTGGAAGGGCAGTGACATCACCTGGGGTGGAGGAGCAGGCCTGGACTGGGTGGGAGCAGGTTCAGCTGAGTCTGGAGGGTTGTGAAGAAGATTGGTGATCATGTCCTTTACCACCTGGTACTGTGATTCCGACATGTTCATGAGGGTCTGGTTGACGTAGGTGAGGAAGGGCTTGCGGTTGAAGGATGGGACGTCGGTGTGTACCAGCTGAGAGAGGAGATCTATGCTGCTTCTGATGGTGTCCCTGATCTCCAGCAGGACAGTGTGGCTCTGTCCCTCCGGTCTGCCTCTCTGCCTTTCTGTGGAGGTGGAGCTGGGGGTGGATGTGGGTTGGCCTGTGGTGGAAGTACCCTCTCCTTGCTCCCACTGGGTCAGGGGGTCCTCCACGCGCTCCACCATGGGTAGTGCAGCTGTCGGGGGGTTCTCTGTCGTGGGACGCTCCACAGATACCTTCCTGGATACAGGAGCCGACTCTTGGCCAGAAGAGGACTGGCTCTCAGTGGGCTGCCTGAGAGAGAGGGTTGTGAGAGGGGCTGCTCCTCGGTGGCAGATCTCACCCTCCAAGAAGCTGCACTTGGCCATCATGTAGGTCTCCCGGTCCATCAGCTTGACCGCGGCCTGGCCAGATTTCTTGAGGTGCAGCTTCCTGTACCAGGTGTGCATGTGCTTCCACCAACCGAGGAGCACCTCCGAAGTGTAGCCCAGACTCTCCGCCTACTCTCTCCAAGCAGCCTGCTTCCTTTTGGTGTCTCGATAGAGCCTGTGTCCCTTCCGCCATAGGTACTCGTTCTCCCTCAGCCATTCCAGCACCTCCTCCTCATGTTCCTCTTCGATGGAGTATTGCCTCCTCTCCCGTTCATGTGTCTGCCTCTTCCTCCCTCAGGCAGGGCCTTCTGGGCCCTCATCAGAGGGGCTTAGAGGTTGTAGGGGCTGCTCCTGAACACCACCAGCAGCATCAGTAGCAACAACAACAGTAGCAGCAAAAGCAGGACCAGCAGCACCAGCAGAACCAGCAGAACCAGGAGCAGCAGCAGCAGAGTAAGCACCAGCAGCGCCAGTAGCGCCAGCAGGACCAGGAGCACCAGCAGGACCAGGAGCACCAGCAGGACCAGGAGCATCAGCCGCACCAGCAGGACCAGGAGCACCAGCAGGACCAGCAGGACCAGCAGGACCAGGAGCAGCGCCAGCAGAGTAAGCACCAGCAGAAGCACCAGCACCAGGAGCAGTGCCAGCAGAGTAAGCACCAGCAGAAGCCCCAGCACCAGGAGCAGCGCCAGCAGAACCTCCAGCACCAGAAGAGTCAGCCCCAGCAGCAAAAGCCCCAGCAGAAGCAGAGTGAGGGCCAGGGGGTGGGAGAGTGGCCCTGTCCCTCTTGCCAGGGCTGGCAGCAGATGGCAGAGGCTTTCTCTTCTTCCCCATGGTTGTTGGGTTGTTGGGTTGTTGGCTTGCTGGCTTGCTGGCTGGCTGGCTGGAGTCTTTGCTCTGAATGGTGACCTGCTTGCGAGCTGCTTCCCTTTATATCCGCGGGGCTGACGCAATGCATCCTCCCTGCATGCGCAGTGAACGCTGTGCATCCGCTAGGCTTCCACTAGGCTTCCGCTCTGCATCCACTTCATCTGCTCAGTATCCGTTCTGCATCCACTCTTTCTGCTGTGTGTCCGCTTCGCTGTGCTCCCCCGGAAGCCCTGCGGATGTGCCATCCGCTTCCATCCACTAGGCTTCCGTGGAGCATCCGCTTTCCATCCCCTCAACATCCTCCCCCCGTCCGTTCCTTTCTGTTGTTGTCTGGTCTGGTTATGCAAATTCGGGGCACTTTTGAGAGCGGATAACAACGGATGGAACATTTTCTCATCCGCTGTGTCCTTTTTACAAACATTTTGCATCCGTCAGCCAATGTGACAGGCCCTTTAGGCATGAAGCCAGTTGGATGATTTGGGCCAATTACTCTCTCTCAGGCTGGGAATTCAGAAAACATGCATCTATCAAGTTTCACTGGATCAATGTGATAAATTAGACCCAATGATTATGGCCATGGCATGTAATGAATAGGCCTTTATCGAGCTGAGGATAAATTTAGGATGATTTGGGCTTATATTTACAAAAATAAGCTATTATTACACTACATCAGAAATTACAGTTAGGGTTTTAATCCTTATTTTCCCCATTTACAGAGAGTTAAACATGCAGCTCTTTCTGACCCAGCCTTTTATAATATTTCCCTTTAATTATTCTACCTTTATTTTATCATTTCTTTTTGGCTCATTCCATTTTATTAATGGGTGGAAAAAGAATCAGGTTGTTAAGCATTCACTATTTCTTTTCATAAATAAAGCAACATTACAGAGATTGTCCATATTGCTGATCTCTATTTTTTATTCAGGATTCTCATAAAAGAGGGGCCTTGAGAGGGGACTTTTGCAGCAGCAGACATTCATTAGTGCTTTCATGATATCTTCCTTATCAAGTTGCCTGAAGCAATCTGCTTTGGTATATTTATCAACTCAGCTACATCATTGCCTCTCCCCAGAACATCCAGCAGCCACTTCTGGAAGGCAGAAGCTTTACCCTGTCTGAATCCCCACTCACCTGTTTCTGCAGTACACACTCCCCAATTATATTGTCTCAAGCATTTCTGCCCATTTGGGCTAAAGCATTTGAGGTTCTTGCAGGCTACCCTTCACAGTTCACGGCTTCTTCACAGAGGTAGGAATATACCTGAAATTTAGCTTCAGGGCCTTTTAGACCTTCCCTTTACCTTGGCTGTAGCTTTTGCTTCACAAATCAAACATTGCTGATTTGAAATTGTCAGGAAACACAATTTCCAAAACCTTGGAGAAAAACTGATTTCAGCCCTATTGGTGGACCAGATCAGAAAATGTATCCCACAGACAAGGCCAGAATTCTGCTTTATTGAGATAGGTGCTAGTAGCAGAATTTTGCCTATGTTTTCCCTGCCATCTCTTTTATGCTCCAAAGGTGGGCTAGCCTGGGTCTCTTCTTATCTTGAGAGCTTAACACAAACTACTTCTGCACCTGTTGTTGTCTTAACATTTGCTGGATGGTTTCTTCAAAGTAAAGCCGATGTCACAGTGAACCAACGGATGCAAAGAGGATGTAAAACGGACAAAAAACCTTGCCATCTGTTTGAAAATGCGATGTACTCACTGCCTCCATTTGACTTCCTCTCTATCTGTCCAGCATCCGTTTATTGACATTTCATCCGCTCCAAAAGTTTTGGGCTGCCCAAAACTTTTGCGCGGAAAATGTATCCAGTTCGTCCGTTCTGCATCCACTACGCATCCGCTACGCATCCGTTACGCATCCGTTACGCATCCACTATATCCGCGAGGCATCCGCTCCGCATCTGCACAACTCACATCCGCTCGGATGCAGGGAGGAAGCGGAACGGACGCAGAACAGATGCAGAACGGATGCAGAACGGATGCCAAGCGGAAACAAAGCGTTTAAAACGGAAAAAACGTTCGCAGAGGGGACCTATCTCGGATATTAAGGATGTCTGCAGGATGCCTAGAGGATGCAAAGGGACACCTACACTGCCTATAAAAAAGGGGAGCAACTCACCTGGATCTCACTTTCAGACCAGCAGCCCAGCTGTGCAGACCTCTGCAGCCTTCATCTGACTCTTCCTCTTCCACAGCATCCAGTCATGTCCACCGTGGATTGTGACAAAGTCCTTTCGGCAGCCACCATCCTTCTGCAACAGTGCGAAACCATCTACAGGCTCTGTGAACTCTACTACGGGAAGAAAAGGAGGCACCCAAAAATGTCTGGGTCCAAAGATGGTTCGTCAGAAGAGCAGAGGACGGACTGTACAACAAGCTGATGGTGGAGCTCAGGAGCGAAGACACTCGGGCGTTCCAGAACTTCATGAGGATGCCTCCAGCCATGTTTGACAAAGTTGTGCAGCGCCTGACACCCAGGATGACCAAGACAAACACCAACTTCCCGCCCAGCCTGGAACCTGGGCTCAAGGTGGCACTCACTCTGCGCCACCTGGCCTCAGGGACCACCTACAGGAGCATGCAGTATGGCTGGAGGGTGCCACCCAGCACCATCAGCTTTGTTGTCAGAGAAGTGGTGCAGGCCATCATCGAAGAATACAAGGAGGTGCTCCTCCAGTGCCCCTCCACTGAAGAAGGATGGAAGAAAGTTGCAGAGCAGTGGTATCAGAAGTGGAACTTCCCCCACACCGTTGGAGCCATAGATGGCAAGCACGTGGCCTGCAAAGCGCCAGCCAAGTCGGGGTCCACTTATCAACTACAACTACAAGGGCTTCTTCAGCATCATCCTCTTCGCCATGGTCGATGCTGACTACAAGTTCATGTACATTGATACTTCAGGCAACGGCTCATCTTCAGATGCCCAGGTATACAACGCCAGTCATCTCAAGGAGGGGCTGGAAAGCAACCTCATGGTGGGCTTCCCAGATCCAGACCCGCTGCCCAACGACAAGCAAGACTTCATCATGGGGGATGACGCCTTCTCCCTCACAACCTACCTCATGAAGCCCTACACCTCCAAATACCTCACCCGTGAAGAGAGGATCTTCAACTACAGGCTGTTCAGGGCAAGACGGGTGGTGGAGAACGCCTTTGGCATCCTGGCCAACAGGTTCCAGGTACTTCTCACCACCATGCAGCATCGCCCCCAGACCGTGAGGAACATCGTGGAAGCTTGCTGCATCCTGCACAATCTCATGTGCACCCACTACCCAGTGTTGCAGTACAGGCTTGTGGACTGTGAACAAGGTAATGGGGACATGGAGCCTGGGGAATGGAGGCAAGGGCAAAACCTGATCGACACTGAGGATGTGCAAGGCCCCAACAGAGCCTCACGTGAGGCAAAGAAGCAGCGCAACCTCCTGAAACACTGGTGCAACTCCCCAGCTGGAGCAGTGGAGTGGCAAGACAGGATGATAGATGCTTAATGGATGCTTCCTTCAGCCTGTCTTATCACACGGATGAGTTTGGGCCATGTATGTTTGGTTGGCCTACAATGAACAGGGCTTGTAATTAAGAGTTGTGTTTATGTTGACATGTGTGGATGATTGATTATATCGTTATTGATAATAAAGGGCCATAGGTGTGCCACCTGGGAGGGTGGACCATACAGTCCCACTATGCTTGCGCTGGAGGTTTATCTATCCCAGTGCTATCCTCACTCATCCCCACAGCTATTACCCATCCCACAGGTATCCTAACCCATTCCAAAGCTATCCTTACCCATCCCACAAGCAAGCAAAGACTTAAACCATTTCTAAAAGTTTCCACCAAGACTTTATGAAAAAAAAGAAATGAAGCAAGTGTGTGAATCAAAAATAGACTTTATTAACAACAAGCTATAAGACAAAAATGAGTCGCTGGCACTCCTCTTGGTCGCTCAGTCTCAGGGGTGAAGGGTCCAGGTGCTGTGGAGGTGGCTGGTGCTGGAGTGCTTGTCATCAGCTCCTCCAGAAGCAGAAGCAGCAGAAGCCCCAGCCCCAGAAGAGCGAGCCTGTGCTGCAGAAGCCCCAGCAGAACCAGAGTGAGGGCCAGGGGGCGGGATGGTAGCCCTGTCCCTCTTGCAAGGGCTGGCAGCAGATGGCTGAGGCTTGCTGTGCTTCCGCATGGTTGTGGGGTTGCTGGCTGGCAGGGAGGCTGGCAGGAACCAAGGCTGGCAGCAAGGCTGGCAGGGAGGCTGGCACCAAGGCTGGCAGGAAGGCTTGCAGGCAGACATGTAGGCAGGGCAGGCAAGGCAGCCAATCCTTCCGGCAGCAGGTCTTTCCTCTGAATGGCGACCTGCTTCCGAGCTGCTTCCATTATATCCGCGGGGCTGACACAATGCATCCTCCCCGCATGCGCAATTAACGCCAGGCATCCGCTAGGCTTCCGCTGTGCATCCGCTGTGCATCCGCTTCATCCGCTGTGCATCCGCTGTGCATCCGCTTCATCCGTTCCACATCCACTTTGCTGAGGCCCCCCGGAAGCCCTGCGGACGTGCCATCCGCTCCCATCCGCTTCCATCTGCTGGGCTTCCGTTCTGCATCTGCTTTGCATCCGCCCTGCATCCTCCATGCGTCCATGTTATCCGCTCCGGTTATGCAAATTTTTGCCCCTTTTGAGAGCAGATAACAATGGATGGAACATTTTGCTCATCCGTGGTGTCCTTTTCGCATCCATTGGGCAGTGTGTCATGGGCTTAATCTCCAGGGGTCCCTACAGAAACCTGGCAGAAACTATTTGAATTTTTCTTCTTCCTGTGTTCCATTTCTCTCCCCCTCCTCCTCTTTATTTATCACTTGTTATTGCAGTTAAATTGGGAACAAGAGGAAACAATTGCAGCACCAGTGATATATATTATTTAGAGCTTAAGCATCTGTTCCATGCTTCATCATTTTCATTTTTCTAGAATACAGACAGTATGCACTTATATACATAGGATATTTCAGAGAAATTAAATAGTGGGTTGTCTGTTGAGCTGCATCAAGCCAACAAAATAACAAGTCTGTTTCAGGTGCTGGATTTAGAAACAAGTGATTATTGGATTTCTTTGCCTGTGTTCTCCTTCATCTTTAATGGAGTTCCTTACATAGTGGAATAAACATGAATTTAGAGGTGAATATCTCAGAGCCATAACTGAATGCTTTGATCTATAGTTAGCCAAAAAATTTCAATTTGTAGTTACACAGTTGATGAGAATAGCCACATTTGTTTTCTATTTTCAGGGCTATAGATCTTTTTCAAACACTGCCTGATTCTTCAATAGATAAAATAGCTAATTACTGCAAAGTTGAGAGATTCTATTGTGGACAGGTGATTACCACTGACCTTTCAGAAACCCACAGTATGGTATTTATTACAAAGGTGAGATTTACTTTAGTTTCATGTTTAATAGTAAAGTTTGCACCATTTTCTTTCTACTAGTTACAGTGTGTTTTAATCTACAAATTCAAAATGGGTGGATTTGCATACTGCATCAAGTCAGCAGTCCCTAACTCAAAATCTATGATCTATGCAACATTCAGATTATTTCAGTGATGTTGTATATGGAACACCAAAATCTAGTAAAGTTTTGCAGTCTTGAGAGGTATCCATTAAAAATAGGTCTATGCCAAACCAAGGGAATCCATTAATACAGACTACCAGTGGTCCCTGGATCATAGGTATCTATTATAGGCCATCATGATGTTAAAATGATGACATGCATGTGATAATATTATCACACAAATAACAGAATTATGTAATTTGCATTACTTGTACCATGTTGGACTAAATACATTAGTTGTACCTCCACCTATGTTTCATAAAGGATGATGTCTTGACTCCTATGCCAGCATTCACCTGCATTCCTCTGTACACATCTATGACTTGGCTTCTTCCAAACTTCCAAATTAGCTTGGAAGGTCCCTTGATGATGTTAGGAATGGTTGAGATATCTTTGCATAATAGCCTGTTTTAGCCTGAGAACCTTTGATTTCACCTCACCAGCCTCAACCTATACAAGGGGTGTCAAACTCGCAATAACACATTGTCATCACATGACATATAGCAACTTTTCCCACCTTCGCTAAACTGGGGGTGGGCGTGGCCAGCATTGTTGTAACTATGTATCATTCATGTGTTTGCAACTGTGTATCATTTCAACTACGTATCGTTCAGGCATTTGCAACATTGTATCATTCACATGTAGTCATTGAGCTTCTGTCTCCTCAGTGACCTTTTGCAGGGCACGTACAAGGGACAAGGAGCTAAACATCTGTAGATAAAGCTTATTTACATTGTGAGTAGTTTGTCTGGCATGCAGCTTTGTAAAGAAGGAATATCCTGATCGAATTATAAATCTCGCAATCCTGTCTGACCTGGTATCTTGCCTGATCTGAGCTATTGTAAATCTTGCATATCCTGTCTGACCTGGGCTTAACCTAGGCTCTGAAAAAACAATCAACCCCTTTTGAAGGAGCATAATAAAAGAGCGTGTACCCAGACATTCTGGGCGCACTCATCCCGAGGAACTTTGTCTCCTGTCGTTTCTTTCTCCTTTCGCTCCCTATCATGAGACGCCCATCTGATGCGGGATAGCAGATACCGCATTCTGGTGACCCCGACGTGATTCCCTAAGGGGGATACGTTGCGACGCGCTCATATCTTACCCGCTCGATGGGAGCTGTGCATCGCCAGGCCTGAAGCGAATTGCACATCATCGGATCTGAAACATGGTCTCGACTTTCGTAAGTATGGGCGGAAACTTTTCTCAACAACAGAAAGAGCATCTGAAGGAATTGAGGGAGTTAGTCGCTTCTTCTTCTAAATATTCTGCTAATTTAAAGGGCTCGCCTGTAAAAATGAAACCTATTGCTACATTATTGACTTATGTGTGGCAACATTGTCCCAATTATCCAGAGAAAGGGTCCTTAAAAATCTCCACTTGGCAAAAAATTGGTGAATATCTCCATAGTCCTCCTCGTGCACCTATTGGCATTTTGGTCACTTGGAGGAAAATTATGGAGGCTTTAAAAGTCCATTATAAAATAGAAGCAGGGAATGTATTTGAATCTCCCCCACCAAGTTATGATAACTTTTCTGTCCTTCAACCCTCCGCTCCCGATGATCGTAAGTCATTACGGGAGCCTCCCTCCATTCAATCCACTTCCTTAAATGTAGAGCCCTCGTGTCCTCCACCACCCTCCCGAGGTGTGGGGGGGTGTTGTAAAAGCCATTCAACAAGCCTTTTATGAAGGAGAAATGGATGAGGACACCCTTGCAGCTGCCTCCCTTTATCCTATCATACAAACCGGCAATCCTCCAGCTCCTCAGTATACCCCAATGCCGTACAAAATAATTAAGGATTTAAAAGCAGCTTGCAAGGAAAATGGTATTCAATCTCGCTATGTACAGGGTCTTTTAGGATCAATAACCCAACCAGGAGCTGACTTGATAAATGCTGATTGGTGTACATTATTTAACATGATCCTCACGCCTTCACAATTTTTGGTCTGGGAGTCAGAATTTCATAAACGTGCCGCAGCCGCAGCCGCTAGAGGCTTGCTGGCAAATGTCACTTTAGATATGCTTAACGGTACTGGCACCATGTTTACCACTGCCCAGCAGATTACCACAGACGCAGCTGCTTTCCCTATATTACAGGATTGTGCTTTGGCTGCTGCTCGAAAGGTTGATAATGCGGGATGCGTGCCCAAATCTTTCTCTAAAGTTATTCAAGGACCTTCTGAGCCTTTTTCCTCCTTTATAAACCATCTCACAGAAGCCTTAGAGAGACAAATTGATAATGAGGAGGCTTGTAATGAATTAAAATTGAAACTTGCTTAGGAAAACGCAAACGCTGATTGTCAGAAAGTTTTGCAACCATTAATTAATAAGAAAAATGTTACCTTGGCAGATTATCTTACAGCCTGCCGAATTATAGGAACTACATCCCATTCCATGTCTACTCTGACTACAGCCATTACTGAAGGCATGCAGCAGAACATGGGCTCTCTTCTTCCCATTTCCCAACAAAACACTCGCAAATTGGGCAATTGTTTTAATTGCGGCAAGCCAGGTCACTTTAAGAGCCAATGCAGAGCCCCGGGCGGGGGAGCAAATATGTCAAGAAACCAGGTAGCTCGCCCAAAGACGCCATGCCCTCGATGCCAAAAGGGCTATCACTGGGCTAATCAGTGCAGAGTCCAAAAGAATGAACAGCAGAATAACCCTGCAATCATTCAAAAACCTTTTTTGAATCAGGGAAACTAGAAACGGGGCAGGCAGCCAGCCCCACAACAAAGGCTGCTGAAACTTGCAACTTTTCTTCTTTCGCTTACGATCTTGTTGCTAATGAAACTGTTACTTATCTTCCTGGTGTCGCTGACTTTCTCTTTGTACATCCTGTTCAGCCTTTTCATATGCCTCCCGATATTCCAGTGCTAGTCTTTCCTGTAAGGGATTTAGCTGAACAAGGTATTCTTGCCTCTCCTTTTCTGCATGACCTCACTGTATTGTCTGATGTCTGTCTGTCTGTACTAGCTAATACAGAAGTTACTATAAATGAGGGGGATGTTGTGGCAAAAATGATTGTGCTCTTAGACCAACAACAAGAGCAACTCTATGCAATTGAAAGACCAATTAGTCAACCAAAACCTACGGTAACATTCTTATTGAATGGTCGATCCTTTCTTGGTCTTTTAGATACTGGAGCGGATATTTCCGTCATCCGAACCGCTGAGTGGCCAAACACCTGGCCTGCAGATGTGGCACCAGCGGTGAGAGGAGTGGGGGGACTCCAGGAGACTCGCATTAGCAGAAACTGGGTAAAAGCCCATTCCCCTGAGTCTCAATGTGTTGCTTATATTAAACCAGCTGTAATTCCTCTGTATACTAATTTGTGGGGAAGAGACCTTATGTCACAGTTTAATGCACAACTTACCCTCCACTAACCATGCTTCGCTTGCATTTGACTCACAATAACCCTGTGTGGATTGATCAGTGGCCTCTCCCTTCTATAAAGCTTGAAGCCTTACATTCTCTTGTTCAAGAACAATTAGATAGAGGTCATCTAGAACCTTCATTGAGTCCATATAATACCCCAGTTTTTGTTATCAAAAAGAAAAACAGCGCTTGGCGCCTCCTTCAGGATTTAAGGGCTGTGAATTCGGTCCTCCTTCCAATGGGACCCCTGCAATGTGGTCTTCCAAATCCTAACATAATTCCTCAAGAGTATGACCTTATCATTATCGATTTAAAAGACTGTTTTTTCTCCATTCCATGACACCAGTTAGATAGAAAATTATTTGCTTTTACAGTACCAACCTTAAATAATCAGAGACCTACCAAACGATATCAATGGAAAGTCTTACCGCAAGGCATGTTAAACAGTCCAACTATGTGTCAATATTTTGTGGATTTAGCCTTGCAACCATACAGGGACAAATATCCTCATTTTTTTAATCTATCATTACATGGATGATATATTGGTATCTGCACCTGGCCCAAAGGGCACGGTATTAAAAACTCTGCCGTGCCTGACCTCCATTCTAGGTAAAGCAGGTCTCACAATAGCCCCAGAAAAAGTACAATCCAAACCACCCTTTTCCTATTTAGGTCACAAATTACTTGCTTCAGCTGCTGTTCCTTCCCTTCCCCTCCCAACACTTCCCCCGAAACCCACACTTGTGATCTTACAACAGTTCCTAGGAACCTTAAATTGGGCACGTCCTTATTTGGGTTTGACCACAGCTACATTAGCTCCTCTTTTTAATGCCCTCACACAAGGTAAAGCCCCGTCTGATGTTATCATTCTAAATAAAGAGCAGTTGCAGGCATTAAAAGACGTTTCCCATTCACTGGCTACTTGATGGGTGGATCGAGCTATAGAGAATTGCCCTTTATCAATTGCTTTACTAAATACTGTTCAGAGACCAACAGCTGTTATTATGCAATCTCATCAGACACAGGTTCTGATTTTAGAATGGCTGCATTTCTCTCACACCCCACGGACCACAATCACTAGTAAAACCTCTGCATATTCCCAGTTGATCTTTAAAGGTCGACAAAGATATAAACAACTCATGGGATGTGAGCCTGTTTCAATATTCACTCCTTGCTCACTGACCACGTGGGAAATGCTATGGTGTAATTCAGAAGAACTACAATACGCTTTGGAAGAGTGGCCAGGGCAAACTTCTTGCCATTTTCCAGCGGACCCAAGTTTCACTTTACTTAAAACTCTCCCTTTTGAATGGCAATCCCCCCTCTCAATATCTCCATTAGTAGATGCACCTACGCTTTATGCAGATGGGGGGAAAATGTATGGTGCTTGTGCATGGTACCAGGAGGGAGAGTGGAAAACTAAAATTACCCCTCCGCAATCTTCTGCTCAACAGGCAGAACTTGCTGCATCTCTTATTGCGTTTCAACAGTTTCAAAAAGCTCCTTTTAATTTAATAGTAGATTCCTTGTACGTTTCTCAGATTTTGAAAAATATATATCAAGCCTATTTATCTCCTAGCATATCTGTTCCTTTGTTAAAATTGTTGCTTCCTCTACAACAATGTATCAACAGCCGTACGCATCCATTCTTTGTAGCACATATCAGGAGCCATCAACCTCTTCCTGGTATATTACAGGAGGGAAACAAGGTGGCAGACGCAGCTGCAGTAGCTACATCAGGTAAATCAATTTGCAATCTGACAGCAGCCCAAAGCCATGACTATTTTCACCAAAATAAAAAGGCATTACAAAAACAATTTTCTCTAACTCAGGCAGAAGCTGCTGCCATTATTCAACAATGCCCCACATGTAGTAAGCAAGGACATTCCATTCCCATAGGAGTAAATCCTAGAGGATTAAAAGCTTGTGAAATTTGGCAAATGGATGTAACTCAGTATCCACCTTTTGCCCCTTGGAAATATTTGCACGTTTCCATCGATACATATTCAGGTTTATTCTGGCTACTCCTCAAAGGGGAGAAACTGTAAAACATGTCATCAATCATTCAATTCGTACCTTTACCTCGCTGGGACGTCCAAAAGAAATCAAAACAGACAATGGACCTGCCTATACAAGTTCTGCTTTCCAGGACTTCTGTAACAGATGGGATGTAACTCACAAGTTTGGGATTCCCTACAACAGCCAGGGGTAGGCTATTGTGGAACGAGCTCACTTATCGCTGAAACGTGCTCTTGATCGATATTCGTTGCGGGAAAAAACCCCTAACCTCCCAGCATTGCAAAATTCTCTTAACATTTGTCTTTACACTTTAAATTTTCTTAATCTAACTGGCATTCCTCCCACTTCTGCTGCTTCACGTCATTTTTCCTCCCCCTCACCCCCCCCAACAGACCTCTGGTACATTATCGCAGATTGCCAGATCCCGCCTGGCAGGGTCCCGCTGAGTTTCTCACCTGGGGACGAGGCTACGCTGCGATTTTACTACCAGACAAAACCACTTGCTGGGTCCCTGGTCGGGCGGTAAGACCCTATCATGGGAATTCCTCCACTACATCTGCATCTTAAACTCTTCCTGATATTCTTGCCTATATCCTCTTTGCAATTTCTACCTTATTCATATCCTACTTATACCTTTGTTCAACATGGTCATTGGACCACATTAGAATTTCGCTTTATTAATTATGATAGTGACTGTCCTATTGTTTGTTGGCATAATAATCTTCCCATAAATCTATCTCCTTATATTCACACATACTTCAACAAAACCTATGCTTCCTGTCAAAAGATTATTCGTGTTAAAGCCACTTCATTAACAGAAGGCTATTATACTTGTTCCATGTGGGTACGTCATGAAAATGCTACCCGTAGCTTTCACTCTGTCACTTCTGTTTTGTTTACAGAACACTCTACCACTCGCTCTTTTGTTCCTTCTTTACTCTTCCTATGGAAAAGAACCTTAAAATCTTTTCCTCTATTCAAGCTAGATATAGGGGGACCTAAATGTCCTTCTCTTGTATTACGGGTTCCTCCAACCCAACTAACATCCTTGATGAATGATCAAATTAATCTTCATTGTCATTATTGTAATTATTCTTTTTCTACTAATTGCATTCCCTTTTCATCTCGTAAATGTTCTACAACTAACTTGTCCATAGTCCTCTCTCCTACTTGTGATGCTATTATATACCCGAACTCTGATCCTGTCAACAAACGACGCTTCAAAAGAACTGTCCATGACAATCTGCAGAAGCCTCATAGAAAATATAATATTACTTGGACTATAACTGACTTTCAAGGCATTCGTTTAAGCTCTACAACCAATTCTTCTCGCATAGAAGACTTCTACCCACCACTTCAATTCGATTTGGCAGAAATGCTTGTAGACTCCACCGCCTACAACTCGCCTTCTCATCCAAAGGAGCCTAGTCATAGAGTTGTAAATAAATATAGGTTTTATGTATGCCCCGGACAGCCCGTTTCCAACACTCAGTCCCCTGTCCAACGACTTCTCGACTGCGGGGGGTCGTCGGATTACTTTTGCAAAGCCTGGTCGTGTGTTTCAACTGGACATATTTATTGGGATCCGGGCACTAAGGGTGATCTCATTACTGCCACTCGCACCACATGGGATATTCCATGCAGTGGTAAAAAATTGCCCAAATGCAACCCGGTAACCATAAGGTTCACGGACCAAGGCAAGAAAAGTACCCTATGGGACACTGGCTTGAAATGGGGTGCCCGCCTAAAAGGAGTTTGGCCGGAAAAGCATTATGGAAATATTTTTTACATTCAACGTCACATTGAACTCCCTCGCTCTAACCCGGTGGGACCACATGAAAAGGTTATTAAATCCCCATTCTTGCAACCCATAACACAGGGAGTTAACCCATTGATTCAATTGATCAAAGCTTCCTATGCTTTACTGAACTCCTCAAACTCATCAATCGCCTCCACATGTTGGCTTTGTGTTTCTGCCTCTCCACCTTTTTACGAAGCCATCGCTTCCCAAGAATCCATTGCTAATTCCACATCAGACGAACGTTGCCGTTGGAGGAACTCCACTATTACTGTTTCTTCCATCACTGGGGTTGGTTATTGCTTAGGAAATATTCCATCCAATTACTCACAATATTGTCATAATGTTTCTAATGGCTATCATTGTAATGTATATCTTCCTAAGAACCGCCTTGGCCGCACCCACACCATCGGGGGATACTCTGCAGTCTACACCACTTCAGGAGGAAATTTAACATCACGCCTGAAAGGAATGTATTTTATCCCTGGCAATAATTCTGTCTGGGCTTGTTCCACCGGTCTCACAGCATGTGTCTACGGGGATGAAAGAATTAGAAAAACGCTTAAAAGATAGAGAAAAAGAAAGGTTAAACATGTATAATTGGTATCAAGGCTTGTTTTCTATTTCACCATGGCTTACAACCTTTTTAACTGCATTGGCAGGACCATTAATAATCATTATATTGATATGTATTTTAGGACCTTGTTGTTTTAATAGAATATTGCAATTTTTGAAAAATCAATTATCCTCCATAACTGCTAATGTTAATGTGTTATTGCAAGCTCATGTTAAGTCCTTAACACCGGACGAAAAAATGTCATTGCTGAGTTACCGCTCCTTGGACAACCCTGACGCTGACGGGTCGCACTCCTGCCTAGATGACTGGGATGGCGAACATTTCAGAAAAAAGGTTCCTGTCTTCTTGGACAAGGAAGAAGACTCGTCATAAATAATAAAAACAGAGGAGATGTTGTAACTATGTATCATTCATGTGTTTGCAACTGTGTATCATTGCAACTATGTATCGTTCAGGCATTTGCAACATTGTATCATTCACGTGTAGTCATTGAGCTTCTGTCTCCTCAGTGACCTTTTGCAGGGCACGTACAAGGGACAAGGAGCTAAACATCTGTAGATAAAGCTTATTTACATTGTGAGTAGTTTGTCTGGCATGCAGCTTTGAAAAGAAGGAATATCCTGATCGAATTATAAATCTCGCAATCCTGTCTGACCTGGTATCTTGCCTGATCTGAGCTATTGTAAATCTTGCATATCCTGTCTGACCTGGGCTTAACCTAGGCTCTGAAAAAACAATCAACCCCTTTTGAAGGAGCATAATAAAAGAGCGTGTACCCAGACATTCTGGGCGCACTCATCCCGAGGAACTTCGTCTCCTGTCGTTTCTTTCTCCTTTCGCTCCCTATCATGAGACGCCCATCTGATGCAGGATAGCAGATACCGCACAGCATGTGACGTCTCTGGCCCGCAGGCTGCGAGTTTGACACCCCTGGCCTATACATTTATACTTAGCTTGTGGTCTGCAGCAATGGGATTATGCTGTTGAGGAAGAACTCTACAGCCGAACAAGATACATGAAGATTGTCCTTTGTCTGAAAATGTCCTCTGATTAAAACATTCCCCAGTCCATACCTGATTTAAAGGAAAATATCTATGAGATAGAATATCGAGAATTTAAATGATTTATCTCTTTAACAATTAACATGTGGACAGTAGAATTAGCAGGCAAAAAGTATCATCAATTCTTATGCTAACATGTCTATTTTCTTCTTTCTCATAGCAAATGTAATATTTATGGAAATCCATGTCTTCTTTTTCACACTTGTTCTAAGTGACCTGTTTCCCTCTATATTGGAAATTCTCTGAAAGGCCCTTTTGGGCATCTGATTTAATCAATCTACAGATTCTGATCTCAATAAACATCTGTGAGGGACAGATGTTCTTTGTAATCTGGGCACGGACAGATACTACAACCATTCCTGTACTAAAGATGGAAAGGATTTTGGTTGTGGTTTGCACTCCGAGCTTGCTGTTTAGCTCATGAACATTTCATTACCAGGCTAGGTAACATCATCAGTGGGACTTTGAAGTGTCTTGTTTCATTTCTCTTCAACTTAAATAGGTCTTTGTGTGGTGGAATAGTCAGTTGGTCATGTAACTGGTTGGTCACGTGGTGTGAAAGTCAGCTGGTAAGAGGGTGGTCAGCTCTGTCATTGATTGGTCATTCTGATGGTCTAGTTCAGTGATTCTCAAATGGTTTCAATCCACCGCCCCCTTGGTGCTACAAAGTCATCCTCAGTGCCCCCCACCCAGGGGTGGGATTCAAATTTCTTTTTGGTGGGATTCCTCCTTTCTTTTTCTTTCTGTCCCTTCCTTCTATCCCCCTCTTTCTTTGTCTATCCCTTTTCTTTCTTTCTCTCTCCCTTTTTCTTTCCATTTTCTCTTTTTTTTCTTGTCACTTCCTTGTCTCTCTCTCTCTCTCCCTCTTTTTCTCTCTCTCCCTCCCTCCATATCGCATTCACTTTTTCCTCCCTCTTTCTTTCTCTTTCCCTCTCTCTTTCTTTCTGTCCCTCCTTTCCACCCCCTTTTCTTTGTCTATCCCTTTGCTTCTTTCCTTTCTGTCTCTTTTTTCCTTTCTTTCCTTTCTTGTCTGTTCCTTCTCTTTTTCCCTCCCTTTCTCTCTTTCCCTCTCTCTTTCTTTTCTCTTTCTCTTTCTCTCTCTCTCTCCCTCTCTCTCTTTCCCCCTCTCTCTCTTTCTATCCCTTCCTTCCATCCCGCCTTCTTTGTCTATTCCTTTTCTTCCTTCCTCTTCCTTTCTGTCTCTCTTTTTCTTTCTTTTCTTTCTTGTCTGTTCCTTCTCTCTTTCTCTCTCTTTCCCTCTCTCTCTTTCCCTCACCCTCTATCCCTTTCCTAACCTATCTACCTATTTCTGCCCAGGCAGGCATGGTAATCTGTCAAAGGCTTGGGCTAATCCTGCATCACCCCATTTCCCTTTTCAGAGGCCCCAGCCCTTAATCTCCCCATTCCTTCCCCCATGACTCTTTTTCGTTGTCTTTCATCATCCCACAGCTGTGACTTTATCTTCCTCCTGTGACTGGCTGCCAGGGAAGGCAAGACAGGGTTGAGCCATTGTTATCGCTGGGCTCCCTGACAGCCCACGTTGCCCTTGTCACGAATGCCTGTAGCCGCCACATTTTTTTCAGTGCGGCTGGACTGCAGGTATACTGAAAAAAACATGCAGCGGCTGAAGATTTTTTGCAGTGAAAATTACCGAACTCTGGCTTTGCTCTGCTTCTCCAATGTGCTGCTGCAGCTGCATTCTAGGCATCGGCTCCACAGGTCCACCCCATTGAGCCTGCTGCACCGGAGGGACTTGCCCAAGCAAATCCGAGTGGAATGGTGCAGCAGTCAATTGGGTGAGCCTGCATAGCTGGTGCCTAGAATGCAGCAGCGGTGGCACGTTGGAGAAGCAGAGCAAAGCCAGAGTTCGATAATTTTCACTGCAAAAATCCTCCAGCCATCACATGTTTTTTTGGGTGCACCTAGAGTCCAGCCGTACCAAAAAAAAAGACACAGCATCTGGAGTATTTGCAGAGAAAATTAACGACCTCCAGCTTTGCTTGCTCCGCTTCTCCAATGTGCCATTGTGGCCATCAGCGATTCTGCGCAATGTCATGCATGCCCAATAAGGACTGACTGGGCAGGGAATGGAGGAATGGGCAGAGAGGAGTGGAGCCAGCCTGGGGCCCGTTTTACCGGTTCTCTCAACTACCAGGAATGGTAATGAACCAGTAGAATCCCACCCTTGAATTGTGCCTTGCGAGGGGCTCATCTCCAGCACTCCTCTACTGCCCCCTTGCCTCTTAGTGCCCCCCTAAGTCATTCCACCTCCCCCAGGGGGCAGTATCACCCACTTTGGGAACCACTGGTCTAGTTTCTTATAGGTTTATATGCTGGTTCCAAATTTTGAATTTGGACATCTAGAACTACGTTGCCTATGGTTTGACTTAAGCATAGTTAATAAAATAATCTGCTTTAATGTACTACCAATCAATGACTTTCTCACCTTCAACTGCAACAGTACAAGAGCACACAATAGATATAAACTTAATGTACACCACTCCAAACTTGATTGCAGAAAGTACAACTTCAGCAACAGAGTGATCAATGCCTGGAACACATTACCTGACTCTGTTGTCATATCCCCAAACCCACACTCCTTTTCCCTTAAACTAACCACTATTGACCTCCTTTCTAAGAGGTATGTAAGGGATGTGCATAAGTGCACAATTGTGCCTATCGTCCCTGTCCTATTGTCCCCAATTATTTGTACCCATTTCCTGTGTTTATTCTTATATTTATTATCTTGTAAGCTATTGACAAATAAATTGACAAATAAATAAATAAAATCCATATGGTCATATATTGAAGCATTTGTAGAATGCCAGTCTTTGGCAAATTGGTGTGCATGGCGAGTGTTGGCATGGCCAATGATTTTCATTCCACCCCAACCTCACTGGTGTTGTTCAATGTCGATATAAGTCGAGATCAGTGATTTTTGGTCATGTTACTCAGCCTCTAGCCAATGTTGATGAATCCTTTTTTTTAGCTGGACATTGAACTGGTTACAATTGTTACAACTGATTTTGTATATTATGTTGCTGATGTCTTCCTTCTGTATTTTGTTTTTGATCTTAGATAGCTATTGTCAGAGCATGGAAGTGGGTTTGTGAGACACTATTATTCCCAGGGGTTGTAGAATCTTGACAGCCATTTCTGATATTTCTTTGATGGGACTTTTTCCATGTTGCAGTTGGCTGAGTGGTGCATAGGAGTTTGGATTATATGCATTGGAGTATGAAGTTTTTGGAATAGCCATAGCAAAGAGAGACATTGAAAATATGTTTCTTTCTGCTTTTCTCAGTTACTTGGTGCTTCACTGAGTCTTGGCTCTTCTGAAGAGGGTCTCGATGCAGCTCTTCTTGTGTGTGATAAGGTGGTTTATGTATGGAAATTTTCAGAATACGAAAGGAGCTGGAGTGAATGATGGGACCTTATCTCACCATGCAGCAGCACTCAGGTCTTGAAAGAGGGCTTGCTAACTTCCAAAGCAGTGTCTTAATGATGTGAGCCACCATGCTTCCACCAAATCTCTACCTCAGGGCAAGAAACAGTGCCAGAATTTGAAGAACTAGATCTCCAGTGTTCACCCCACATTATTCAGCCATTTCTGCTGTTCAAATAGTTTTGGGCTTGAGCCAAATTTCATTCACCAAAACCTTTTGCTCAGCTGAGCCAATATCCATGTTTAAATCCATACTTGAAAAAAATCAACAATTTAAAAACTCTAGATATTATGAATATTGTTTTATAAGAAATACTTTAGCCTTACTACTTCATGAGGACAGTAGGTCTCTTCTAAGATAATGTTTCTGTGATACATATAATTGTAGTACTATATACCTTTTATTCCAAAACAATCATTTTAGTCAAAAGCAAGTATATGCAGGGGTGAGATTACACTGTTTCCGTCCAGTTCTATAGAACCGGTAGCTCCGAAGAGCAGCTGACACCATACCAGTTATCTCTGAAGATCTTTTTTTGGTTGGGCCCACCCACCTGCCCAGGCTCTAGGCTGTCCTTAATTCTTACCTTAGTTGCTTTGCGTGGCACAGCTGAGTGCCGTGTGTCAACAGGAGATGGTGATTGCTTGCAGGAGAAGTTGTTTTGCAAGTACTGCACATGTGTGCGCAACACATGCTCACCAAACTGATTGTTATGCTGGTAGGATCCCCCTCTGAGTATATGCTGACTTAATCAATTCATTCTCAGGTGAGTAACAGCTTCCAAATTATACAAACACTTTTGTAATGAAATACAAACTGAACAACTTCCAAGGCTTTCCCCAGGATTGCAGTTTGGTCCCCTTTGTCCTAAATTATCTTTAATTTTTAAAATTCCCTTTCTGTCTGAGAATGAAAGAAAAATATAGAGATGAGCACTGGTCCTACCATTAAGTAAAATGAGATGATTGTCTTAGATGGCAGAACATAACAAATACATACCATTTTACCTCCTCAGCTTTTTTATTAGATTTGGATGTGACAGACAATGATATCTCATTATCATGTTGACCTTTAAATCAAGCATTTTGCTGCGAGTGGAACAAAGCTAATACTTCATGCAGAAAAATATTGTAGTTGAGAAGTGGTATTCTGTTGAATCTCTCAGTAAGAAGCAATATTGCTGCTCTTAGAAGTTACCAAATACAAGCAAAAACCAAAACAATTTATTAGCCAGCTAGGACCAAGTTATTGAAAGTATTTTCCCTCCACTTCTGAGTACCTCAAGAATGTTACCACCTGAAGTGAAGACTTAAAAACTGCAGCTGTTTTTTGAGAGGGGGAGAGAGGGATAAAAGTAAAATAGATGCTTTAGGCCAATTGTTTATAGTGTTATTATAGTTATTTTAGCTCTTAGTTAAGCATAAAGATTTATTAGATGTTGTTTAAAAAAAAATGACTGCCCTGTCCATGGTAAGTCATTGCTAAATTTAGGTGCTCTTAAAAAGCTCCATGAATGTAATGGGATGTACAAATAACCTTGAAGAACAAGAGATAGAGTAGCCAAGGAAACCCTCAGATAAGAGAAGTGT
This sequence comes from Laticauda colubrina, assembly GCA_015471245.1. Taxonomy (NCBI): domain Eukaryota; kingdom Metazoa; phylum Chordata; class Lepidosauria; order Squamata; family Elapidae; genus Laticauda; species Laticauda colubrina. The sequence continues at coordinate 40,325,928 of BLBF01000011.1, forward strand.
AATTTGAGCAAGCATTCAGAGTTGACCCTTCCTAGTTCTCTTTAGTATAAAGTTGGATGGGGGTGAGTCACTTTCAGACTTGCAAGATTCTGTTACTGTACCCACTGCTTTACCTTGGACTGTCAATAAACCCCCATACAGAGTCTTGGCTCATACATGGACTCTGTACCATTTTGTTAATTACTGGTTTTGATAGTGATTTTTAAAACTCTTGACTGATAATTTAGGTGAACAATTTAGGTGATGTTACAAGCTGCCTACATTTTGAGATCAAATTTGTTCATTCATTCACCTCACAGACCTCCATTCAACAAAACAACTTTTTGTTTTTGTTTTGTTTCATCAGGGCATTTGTGAAGTATTGCGACTTGTTAACCTCAGCACTTGTCCATCTTATCAAAAATGGATCATTAAACAGCTGCATTTTCCCAAAAACAAAATATCCACAAAAGAAAGGTACCATATGAATTCTGGTATGTTACATGTTGACTTCTTTAAAGATGTAATACTTGTAAACACAACATATGCTAATGGTATTGGTCTTACAGTCCTAAGAATTAGTTTTTTGTGGGAAAAATATTTAAGGCAAAAATACTTGATTGGAAGGTAGAAAGAAAATATCCAGGTAGTCTTTGAGTTATGACCAGTTTTTCAATGACTATTCAAAATTATAACAGTGCTGAATAAGGGAAGCTTGCAAAGAGTCCTTAGAATTCCTTAGCATTCCTGAAGTTATATGATCATGATCAAGCTTTCTGCCCAGCTTATAATCACATTTCAGCAAACTGTGGTCATGCGACTGCAATTTCTGAGATTTTGGAATTGCCATGGCTAAGCAGTGTGATCATATGACATTACACTTTATGATGTTGCTTTGCTTGGTTTCCAGTCTCAATTGCCATCGTAATTGAGGATTACCTTAATCTTTTTAGTTTGATTTTTTTTATTGATGATGAGTTGTGTATATAAACATATACACACCAACACAAATCATTTTTTATTATGCAACTATATATTTACCTCAGTGTTAAATTATTTTTCCCAATTTAATTTGCAAGTGGGAATCTAAAAATATTAGACATTAAAAATTTAAGTTTTGATTATGATAAAAAGCAGACATTATGTCATTCTATTGTACCAAGTTATATTTTCCTTTGCTAATCTTTGCATGAAAAGCTTTTCAGGAAAGCATGTAATCCAACAATTTAGTTTAAATTTCTTTGGAACATTCTGGTGCAATTCTAGAGAAACCTGTTTCTATTAAATAGTCATTGATAGAGAGAAAAGGGGTGTTGGTCTTACCTGATAAACTCCTTTTTGGTGTGCTGAGAGAGAATCCAAGAGTGGGTTAATTCTGTTTCGGGAAGAGGAGAAAAGGCGTCCAGCAGTCCTTGGGGTCACAGACTGTGGAGTGCACTGACCCCTTCTGCCCTGGTGTAGAACCTGGGTAGCTAGCTGTTGACAGGGTGGCAAACAGGTCAAGGACTGGGGGCCCGAACCATTCTGACAGCTCCCTTAATAAGTCTGGATGCAGGTGCCACTCTGAATGGGTGACTGTGGTTCTGCTGAGCCAGCCCACCTGTATGTACGTTTGGTGTCCTCGAGATGTGCTCCCCCCTGATGGAAAGAAGATGCTTCTCTGCCCAGAAGCCCAATTTTTGGCTTCTCACATGAGGGACCTGGAATGGGTACACCCCGGTGTATGGGCCTTGGTGGCTATATTGTCCATCAGAATAAGGATGTGATGGCCCAAGATCGAGTCCTAGAACTCTGAGTGCCAACTGGGCTGCTCTGAGCTCCAGCCAGTTGATGTTGTTCACCAGGTCTTCCAGCTCCCACTGCCCCTATGCCATCTGGGATTGGAAGTGGGCACCCCAGCCAAAGAGGTTGGTGTTTGTAGTGATGGTCAGGTGTCTAGGCTCCTTGAAGGCACACCCCCTGGTTATGGCCCAGGACAACCACCAATGGAAGAGTTGAAGTACCTTTGGTGGGACCCGAACCTTGGCCATTGAGTTGCTCCTGCTGGACCTTTGGTAGGGCAGGAGAAACCATTGTAAGGTCCTGGCTTGCAGGCATGCCCAGGGGACAATTGAGATGCAGAATACCATCTTGCCTAAGAGTTGCAAGAGCAGGGCCAGTGGGACTGTTTGGTCCGCACAGATACTGTTATGTATTAACATACTTACCTGAGATTGGTCAGTCCATGGCAGCAGGAAATTTGAAGAGCTGTCACTGGCCACAGCCATGAGCAGCCCAACTATAAAAAGGCTGTCGTGGTTTCTTCGCACTCAGTCCTAGAAGGAAGTAAAGACAATTGACAATCATGCTGGGGTCCTGAGTCTCATTCCTGCGATCTAACACTGGTGATGAAGGTGGGATACTAAGACAAAGGGAACCAGTGAGCATGTGGTGACCGATGAACACTGGCAATGTATTGAGACGAAATGGCCAGAAACAACATGCTACCCATATCATTCAATCCAGCAATGGAAGACTGGGAATCGTACATCGATTCCTCATGTTCCTCGAAGGGAGTGACCTCCATAATATATCCAAACACAGGAAGAGAGCCATCTTCCTCACACATTGCAGTCCTGTGGTATTCAAGATGGCCAAAGCTTTAGCAGCACCCACCAATGTGAACATGATGGCCTGGCTAGACCTGGAAAGAATACTGAGGGCTCACTACACACCAACTGTCTCCTGTCTCAACAAAAGGCATGAATTTTATCGGCATGACCAAAAAAAAGGCAAGAGCATCTGTGATTTTGTTGCAACTCTGAGGACATCACTGGAGCATGCAAATTCTTAAACATGGATGAAACCATGAGAGACCAAGTGGTCCTGGGGCTGAGAGATCTTACACTACAGGGTCGATTATTAACAAAACCCAAAATAACACTCCAAGAAGCAATAGAAGAAGCTACCACAGTAGAAGCAATTGAAGCAGAAGCAGCAGAAATTGGCAGGTGCCATGCAGAAATGAACAAAGTGCCACCGGAAATCCTCTAAAACATCACCACAATCCACCACGAGGACATCGAGTCCCCATCAGAAGATGATGAGGAAGAAGAAGGGGTAAATTAACTCCATTTGGAACAGGGCAGAAGAGACCAGAATGGAAAAAGGAAGGAATTTCGTTGTGCTGGCTGCGAGGGAAACCATCCACGTTTTGAGTGCCATTTCCTCAATGCAATCTGCAAACATTGTGAACGGCGGGGACATATTGCTAGGGCATGCCGAGCAAGAAAAAAAACTATGGCCCTAGACAAAGATGGAACACACCCCCCCCCCCAAGGAGGGAGAAACAAACGGAGCCACTGGAACCAAGACAACAGAAACAGGCGAGGGAAAGAGACAAGCAAAGGAAGAGAAGAGACATGCACCAGACGGTGACCATCGGACACTCCAACACAACAAACGCCAGGAAAGTATATGTCCAGGTCACCATAGAGGGCAAACCCTGTCAGATGGAAGTGGATTCCAGGTCATATTTGTCAATGGTATCATGGGACACTATAAAAAGACTGATACCAAACATAAATCGGGAAGGACTCGAAAGACAAAAACTGATGCTGAAAGACTACCAATGAAATAAAATACCCATAGTGGACACTGGACAATTCAAGGTAACATTCAAAAAAATACACCAGAGTCCTCCCACTAACAATAGTTGACCGGAATTGGCCAAGCCTCCTGGGACTCGAATGGTTTGCACCATTAGGAATCAAAGTCACAGGTATAAACAGCATCACCGAGACAGAGTGGGAAGAGGACCTGATGGAAGAATTCCAAGATGTATTCGACAAAGAACTGGGCAAGTACTGGGGGTCCCCAATTTCCTTTAATCTAAACCCAACATAGCCCCTATAAGGTTAAAGGCAAGGCGGGTTCCTTTCACACTAAAACCAAAAATTGATGAGCAATTGCACTAGGGGTTTTAGAACCAATTGACCACGCAAAGAGGGAAACCCCAATTGTTACACCAATCAAACCTGATGGGTCGATGTGCATCTGTGGGGACTACAAAGCAACTCTTAACCATACGCTCCAACAAAATGCATACCCAGTCCCAGTGGTATAGCATCTATTACATTCCCGGGGGGGGGGAATCTTTGTGAAACTAGACTTCGTACAGGCCTACCAACAGTTACCCGTTGACCCCGAAACAGCAGAAGCCCAGACAATCGTGATGCACAGGGGGGCACTCAAATGCAGCAGACTACAATTTGGCATCAGTGTCGCCCCAGGGGTGTTCCAGAGCTTAATGAAATGCCTATTGCAAGGGATAAAAGGGGTGGTACCATACTTTGACAATGTCCTAGTATCAGCCAAGGACAAAAAACAATTGTGAGACCGCCTAAGAGAAGTCCTAAGTAAATTCAAGGAGGCGGGACAAAAAGTAAAAAAGGAGAAGTGCCAATTAGCTGCTGGCAAAGTTGAATTCCTAGGATATCTTAAAGACAGCAAAGGAATCCATCCCACAGAAAGTCTCTATTCAAAGACTCTGTCAAAACTGGAGCGGAACTATAGCCAACTAGACAAAGAGGCATTGGCCACTGTCACCGGAATAAAACGTTTCCACGAATATATCTACAGAAGAACTTTCATACTAGTCACAGACCACAAGCCACTCCTGGGCATCATCGCAGGAAACAAAGCTACACTGAGCATACTGTCACCACAAATGATGCAGTGGTCAGAATTCTTGGCTGCCTACAACTACAAATTAATCTACCGACCCAGAAAGGACATAAATCATGCTGACGTGCTGAGCCATTGCCCTCTCCCTGATATAGAAGACAACCCAGCACCAACCACATTGACCCTCCAAATAGACACATTAGAAAACCTACCCATAATGGCAGCAGACATCACTAGGGAAACAGCTAGAGACAAAAACCAGGCGCGGATTTTAAATTGGGTAAGGATGGCCAGAAACTGAGATTGACGAGACCGCCAAACCATTCTGCAATAGACCAAAAGAACTCTCAAAGCTGAAGGGGTAACCGGACCCCATTCATACAGGGTAGACACTGCAGACGGGAGGAGCTGGAAGAGGCACATAGACCAGCTCAGATCTAGAGTTACAAAGGGTGACCTAAACCAACCCACAGAAGAGGAGGGAGACCCCTCAAACAAATCCAGGGAAGAAGGGGGAGACCCTTCAAACATGACCATAGGGGAGGGGGTGACCCCTCAAACAGACAAAACACAAGGAGAAAGGGAGGGGGAGACTCTCCATGAACAAGAGAAACAACAAAACAAACCCTGACAACTACGCAACAACCTCTACTAACATAAGCCCCGCTCGGTAAATGCAAACATGTATCTGAAACCAGGGAAGAAGGCAGGTTGGGGAGATAGGAACAGGTCCATAAGGATAGCGGGAAAGCAGCCCATGGCAGGAGTGGCCAAGCCAACTCAACCAGCCAGGAAATTCCTGGCGGGAGCGGCATGGCTGACTCAACCTTCCAGGAGGTTCCAAGAAGATGGACGGGAGGAACAACAGATCCTTCCGAGCAGTCCAGAGGCCAAACCGTGATTGAGCTGTGCAGGTCCAATCAAACCCATAAAAGCCCCGCCTACCTATATGATTGCGTACTGTAGGCAAGGCTCAGATTGGTTGAATTAGATCAGGTGGGGAGGGGTGTTATGTATTAACATACTTAATTGTGATTGGTTGGTCCATGGCGGTGTGAAATTTGAAGAGCCGTCACTGGCCACATCCGCGAGCAGCCCAACTGTAAAAGGGCTGCCGTGGTTTCTTTGGCGCTCAGTCCTAGAAGGCAGTAAAGACAATTGATGATCATGTTGGTGTCCTGAGTCTCATTCCCACGATCTAACAGATATGATTTGCCAAAGTTTTTATGCTGTCCTGAGATAGGTAAACCTTGCATGATGAGATATCGATGACTGCCCCCAGGTGCAGTAATTGGGTGGTAGGAGCCAGGTAGCTCTTTTTGAAATGGATGGAGAATCCATGGTCTTGAAGGACCTGGATTGTGACTTTCAGTTCCTCTGCTGCCTGAAGGTGGGAGGACTGTATCAATATATCATCCAGGTAACATTGGACACGAATGAGTAATGCCCTGAAGTGTGCCACCAGCGCCGCCAGTATTTTGGTGAAAGTTCTGGGTGCTGAGGACAGTCCAAAACGTAGGGCCTTGTACTGATATTGATGGCCTGCATAGTAGAAGTGTAGGAACCACCAGTGGGATGGCAGGATAGCCATGTGGAAGTATGCCTCTGTCAGGTCTATGGATGTAAGAAAGTCTCCTTCTCAGATGCTCCCCAATATGGACTGGAGGGACTGCATCTTGAACCACCTGTAAGTCAGATGGCTGTTTAGTCTTTTCAGGTCCAGAATTGCTCTCCACTCCCCCCCCCCCCAAGGACTTTGGGATTACAAAATAGGATGGAGTAGAATCCCTGCCCCTGTTGGTCCTCTGGGACCGGTTGGATAGCTTGAATGTCCAAGAAGTGCTGGATTGCAGTCTCCCTGAGGCCTCTCTTTGTGTTGTCTTTTGAGATGGGGCAATGAATGGAGAACCTCGGAGGTGTGGAAAGGAATTTGAGGGTGAGACCTGATCTCACCATCTCCCGGACCCATGTGTCTGTTGTAGTTTCCTCCCATTGATTGGCAAAGAGGCTTAGGGGACCACCAATGAGAGCGTTGGACATGCAGTCACTTGGAGCAGCAAAAGGGATGACTTTCGCCACCACGAAATCGCCATTTGGCCTGGAATTGCCGCCTGTTCCTATCTCTGTACCCAGATTTATCGGGCTGGTGATCATGTCTTTGAAAGTAAGCCTTCTGTGGAAAGCCAGATCTGTTCTAAATGAGGGCCTATGAAAATAAGGTGAGGGGCAACTTTCAGCTCCCCTGAATAGGGATGGTAGTATCTTCCTCTTGTCCCTTGTCTCCACCAGAATGGGGTCCAAGAATTCCCCAAACAGTTTGTCTCCCTTGAAGGGAGCAGAGGCTAGCTTCCATTTGTGTTTTGTGTTTGGCTACCAATGCCGGTGCCACAGCAGGTGGCGGATTGTCACCAATGATGCGATGACCCTGGAAGCAAACTTGGCAGCATTCAGAGTGGTATCAGCCAAGAATTCTGTGGCCGCTGCAAGTTTATGTCCTGGTGAATGCAGAAGTCACCAGGTTCTATCTTGCATCTGCCGAAGCCAAAACAATGAGAGGCATCCATAGCCGCCTTGACTGGCCAAGCAGATGCCTGATGGGCATTATGAAGTGTCAGCTCTGCCTTCCTGTCCGCTTTTAGGACATCCTCCGTGTCAGGAGCCATGACGGAGAAGGATGCCAAGACAACCACCAGCCCATCTACTGCTGATATTTGCAGTGCCTCAGTGAGTTCTGGGGCCACGTTATAAAACATCTTGTCGCCCCCACTCGGTTTGGGATATGTCCCTGGTGAGACCCATTGCTGCTGGTCCACACCCAGAAATAATTTTGGTAAGGGAATCACTTCAGCCTCTGTGGGCAGTTCTGAAGAAAGTAATTTGCTTGGGTCAGCTAAATCCAAGGTTGGATCTGGAGTAGCTGAATCTGCTCCCAAGCAAGCTGTATTCTTGGCCTTCAAAGGAGAGATTTGAACAAAGTAGGATGAAAAAGGCCTGTGAAAGCCGGGTGGTCCAGGGCTATGCCTTCCTTTTCAGAAAGTTTCAGTTCTTTCTGCCCCTCCTCATCAGAGAGTGATGATCAGTTCTGCATGGAGGGTGTGGGAGAATAAGGCCCCTGGAGGGCCTTGGAATCCCTTGGAACCTGGGTTGGCTGATGCTGCCCTTGGTGCAGGGAGAAATCAGACGCCACGGAGGCTACTTGCTAGCTTTGCTGCAAGCCTGCAGCACTCCCTTGTTTAATGGCTTCTGAAATCAAAAACTTCATATTAGAGGGAATTTCAGGTTTTTGGCTGTCCCCTGGGTGGAGCCCTGCCATTGTGGGGGTAAAGGTGGCCTCTGGGGTAGGTTTCATCCTTCTCAAAAGTTGTTCCTAATGTCCTGTTGCTGAAAGCAGACTGGAACAGGATTGAAACAGGCCTCATTGCTGTCAGGCAATGTAAAGCATTGCTGAGATGACTGCTCTCCAGCACCATCTGGAGACCATGTCTGGGAGTGCGAGTTGTTTATCTGCCAAGCCTCATTTAAAGGTTGTAACGGCTCCTTGTCCAAAAAAGAACCCTAGGAATGGGACATTTGTCCCTTGCTCATTAGAAATATTGGAGCTAATTGATATACATCTGTATGAGCTAAAGACTGAGTCAAAACTGGGGATAGCAGGCAAGGGAGGCATGTCCACACAAGTTTGACAGTCAGTCTAATGAGCAATGAGACAGAATTAACTGATTCCTGGTTTCTCTTGTCAGCACACTGGAGAACGACTTACTTATTAAAGGAAGGTACAACAAAAATACTTGAAGCCCATCTAAACTAAGAAGGAAAGGAATAAGTGAAGTAGGGCCTTTATTCAAAGTATCCTATGCTATACATGGCATTAATCACAGAGAGAGAGGGTACAGTGAATTCTGAGGTAAAATATAGGAAATGGGAGGAAAAAATGGAAAATATTTTTTCTTTATTTATAATTTTCAAAGTTTACTGAAGAATAGAGAGACAAAAACAAGAAAAACATCCATTCTTCACAACTGAAAGCTATTCCTTCCTTTTGTCCAAGTTTCAGAATCAGCATTTGCCTTTAATAACTTTTTTGCTTCAACTGCATGGAGCACTTTTATCAAATCTTCACTCTTATCATATTTATTTGCCTTTTCCGTGTTCTGCCTAAATCTTAATACAGTATTGCATGGATGAAAACACTGTAAGAACAAACAAGAAAGGTGAAAAAGTTCTAATTTAACTCCTGATTTTAAAAGCTATCCAGGTATGAAAGCAAAGGATAGACTTTGATTGAATAATCTCTGCAATATCTCTCCCCCCCCTCCCCACTTTCCAGATATTGCCTGTGTTGATAGATTCAAAAGCAGTATGTGGAACTCCTACTCCGGACACAAACTGAGGGACTTGAAAACCTATTACTTACAGAGGAAGAATTTATCCTGTGAAAACTATAAAAGCTATGAAAAGCAGATCTGTCGCTCCAATAAGGATTGTAAAAGTGTAGTGATAGATGAGCAGAAGTCTGAGAAAAGGTATGAAGAGCATTGCATGGGTCTCTGAAGGATGGAATATTTTTTGGCACTTTGTTTTAATTCCTGGGAGGTCTGAGGCCTTGCTGAAGGCAAGGTGTCTTGGAGTCCAAGCATAATATAAGTTAATTGAAATACTGTTGGAGGCCAGTTTTTCGCTTTACCAAAGACTGCATGAATTTTCATCAAAGAAGGCACTTTTACACCAAATGGTCATTTTTGGCTCATTTATCAGCTGTTTTCAGGACCTTTTTCTGGGCCACTTTTTGGACTGTATTTTGAACCATTTTAGGCCATTTTGGGGGCATTTTTCACTTGAAAAATGGCCAAAAATGGCTTGGGAAATGGTCTGAAAATGGCCAGAAAATGGTCCCCAAAACCAGCCAGAGAATGCCCCCAAAATAACCTGAAAATGGCCGTTTTGGGTCATTTTCTTCCCATTTTTCTGCCATTTTCAGGCCATTTATCAGGCCATTTTTGAGCCTTTTTGGCCAAAAAAACCCAGCCAAAAATGGTCCATAAAACAGCCACTAAAATGACCATTTTGGGGTCATTTTTGGGCCCACTTTTCAGTTGTTTTCAGGCCATTTTCAGATCATTTTCTTGGCTATTTTGCGGGCTGTTTTTTGCCTGAAAAATGGCTCAAGGGGCAGTGGTGGGATTAGCTGGTTCACCAAACTGGAGTCAGCCAGTGGTGGGACTAGCTGGTTCACCAAACTGGGGTCAGCCAGTGGTGGGACTAGCTGGTTCACCAAACTGGGCAGAATTTTAACAACCAGTTCACTTGAACTGATCCAAGCGGCTGAATCCTGCCTCTGGGGGGCATGCTTGGGTTACAAAATGCCAAGCAATAGAGACAAATTAACAAAGTATATTGGGGATCCAGGTTCAAATCTCTGCCCTCCCAAGCCTGTAAGGATCACAATAAAGTTAGTACATGCCTACAGATATCTAAATAAACTTCAAGCCTGGTGCCATGTTACAAAGCCTTATTATAATGAGAGAAAACTACAATGAATTGGAGGGAGGATCCACACCCCTACTTCCTTTTTTTTAATCTATCAGTGAGCAATCATGTGCCTTGGCCACTCCAAAGCAATGCAAGAGACTCCTGTCTCAAAGGTACTTTTTACAAGAGGCAACTGGACTTCCTTGGTTTCCAGAAAGTCCAGTTGCCTCTTGAAAAAGCACCTTTGGACAACCATGACCTAGATTACTGAAGAATCCCCATAAACAAGAGACTCCTGTGCTCAGTGAACTGACAAAGCACCCTTTTCCACCCAGGAGAAGCAATCCTTAGATCCATTTGCATTACTTAAAGATACTGGCTGGTTTCACTCACCTCACAAGATATCCTAAGGAAATCATCCAGATTTAAAGAAAGATCTTATGCCACCAGAAAGGCAGTAAAAAAATCAGTGCCAAGCTTGCATCCTGCCTCTTAGAAGTACATCCCAAAAGGACAGTGCCAGGAACCAGTAAAGCAGTGTAAAAAGCTTAAAACAACCCTTTCCCTTTAAGAAAGTGAAGCAAGCAGCAAAGAAGAAAGAACTTCAGAGAAGCAGCTCAGGCTACATTAAGTCTGGGTGTAATACCAAAAACCACAAGCTGTAACAATGTAACAAGGCTTAACTGCAGAGGCAGTTTCTGAAAACACTTAATAAAAGGCAATGAAGATAAGGATTAGGCTAGAAAGAACATATAGAAGCACACCAGAAATGTCTCCTCCCTTCCCTCATGACAGGATTCACTCTCTAATGTGGGAAAAGCAAAAGGCTGTTTCTTCCCACTGCTTCCGCCGAACTGCTCAGAAAGTTAGCTAATGGTTCACCCAAACCTGTGCTGGGCTGAATCCCACCACTGGCACAGAAAGTAAAAATCCAGGGGAAAGCCACATCAAATCCCACACTGCAATCCTGACATACTCTTGCTTGGATGAATCTGTGGAGCACTTGCCTGCCGCCTTTGGCAAATGTAGCTTTTCTTTAAGCCCCTGTCACACAGCACCAACGGATGGAAAGAGGATGTAAAATGGAGAGAAACACTTGCCATCCGTTGGTTAACGCGATGCATCCGTTCTGTATTCACTGCCTCCGTTTTTTATCCTCTCTATCTGTCCAGCATCCGTCGACTGACATTTAATCCGCTCAAAAAGTTTTGAGCAGCACAAAACTTTTTGAGTGGAAAATGTATCCAACACATCCATTCTGCATCCGCAACGCATACGGGAAATATCCGTTCTACACCCGTCGTCATCTGTTACGCGTCCGCTATATCCGCTAGGCATCCGCTGTGCATCTGTGCAACTCGCATCCGCTCCAGTGGAAAACGGACACAGGGAGGAAGCGAAACGGACGCGGAATGGACACAAAGCGTTAGTAGCACGGACGGAGAAAGGATGAAAATGGATGCAGCTCACATACAAAGCATTAAAACGGAAAAAACCTTCGCAGAGGGGACGTATCTCGGATATTTAGGATGTCTGCACAATGTCTAGAGGATGCAAAAGGACACCGAGCGGAAAACCTATATTTCCCAGAAAAAGGGGGAGGAATTCACCTGGATCTCACTTTCAGTCCAGCAGCCCTGCAGTGCAGACCTCTTCAGCCTTCATCTGGCTCTTGCTCTTCCACAGCATCCAGTCATCTCCACCGTGGATCATCACACACTCCTTTTGGTAGCCACCATCGTTCTACAACAGTGCGAAGCCATCTACAGGCTCTTTCACCTGTCTACGCGAAGAAAAGGAGGCGGCCAAGAAATGCAGGGGTCCAAAGATGGATTGCCAGAAGAGCAGAGTACGGACTGTATAACAAGCTGATGGTGGAGCTGAGGAACGAAGACCCTCGTGCATTCCAGAATTTCATGAGGATGCCGCCAGCCATGTTTGACATAGTTGTGGAGCAGCTGAGACCCAGGTTGACCAAGCAGAGCACCAACTTCCGGCCCAGCCTGGAACCTGGGCTGAAGGTGGCACTGACTCTGCACCACCTGGCCTCAGGGACCACGTATAGGAGCATGCAGTACGGCTGGAGGGTGCCACACAACACCATCAGCATTGTGATCAGAGAAGTGGTGCAGGCCATCATTGAAAAAGACCTGGAGGAGCTCCTCCAGTGCCCCTCCACTGAAGAAGGCTGGAAGAAAGTTGCAGAGCAGTGGTATCAGAAGTGGAACTTCCCCCACACCGTTGGAGCCATAGATGGCAAGCACGTGGCCTGCAAAGCGCCAGCCAAGTCGGGGTCCACTTATCACAACTACAAGGCCTTCTTCAGCATCATCCTCTTCACCATGGTCGATGCTGACTACAAGTTCATGTACATCGATGCTTCGGGCAATGGGTCAGCTTCAGATGCCCAGATATACAACGCCAGTGACCTCAAGGAGGGGCTGGAACGCAACCTCATCATGGGCTTCCCACATCCCAACCCCCTGCCCAACGACACACAAGATGTGCCCTACTTCATCGTGGGGGATAACGCCTTCTCCCTCAGAACCTACCTCATGAAGCCCTACACTTCCAGATGCCTCACCCGTGAAGAGAGGATCTTCAACTACAGGCTGTCCAGGGCAAGGCGGGTGGTGGAGAACTCCTTTGGCATCCTGGCCAACAGGTTCCAGGTACTTCTCACAACCATGCAGCATCGCCCAGAGACCGTGAGGAACATCGTGGAAGCTTGCTGCATCCTGCACAATCTCATGCGCACCCGCTACCCAGTCTTGCAGAACAGGCTCGTGGACCTCCAACAAGGCAATGGGGACATGAAGCCTGGTGAATGGAGGCAAGGACGAAACCTGATAGACACTGTGGATGTACCAGGCCCCAACAGAGCTTCACGTGAAGGGAAGAAGCAGTGCAACCTCCTGAAACACTGGTGCAACTCCCCAGCTGGAGCAGTGGAGTGGCAAGACAGGATGATAGATGCTTAATGGGTGCTTCCTTCAGCCTGTCTCATCACACGGATGAGATTGGGCTATGTATGTTGAGTGGGCCTACAATGAACAGGGCATTTAATAAAGAATTGTGTTTATGTTGAAATGTGTGGATCAATGATTACATTGTTATTGATAATGAAGGGGCATAGGTGTGGCACCTGGGAGGGTGGACCATACAGTCCCACTATGCTTGCACTGGAGGTTTATCTATCCCACAGCTATTACCCATCCCACAGGTATCCTAACCCATCCCACAGCCATTACCCATCCAACAGGTATCCTAACCCATCCCACAGCTATCACCCATCCCAAAGATATCCCTGCCCATCCCACAGCTATTACCCATCCCAAAGGTATCCCTGCCCATCCCACAGCTATTACTCATCCCAAAGGTATCCCTGCCCATCCCACTGCTATCTTAACCCATCCCACAAGCATGCAAAGGCTTAAACCATTTCTAAAAGTTTCCACCAAGACTTTATTTAATAAAATAAATGGAGCAAGTGTGTGAAGCAAAGATTATCTTTATTAATAACAAGCTGTAAAAGCAAAATGACCCAAGTGTCTCCAGCAAAGATAAAGTCAACAGGTAGCCACCCAGTCTATGGCACACTTCTTCGTCACTCTGAGGCGTGCCCAGTCTCAGGGGTGAAGGGTCGAGGTGCTGTGGAGGTGGCTGCTGCTAGAGTGCTGGTCTGAGGCATCATTGGGGTGCCTGGCCCCGAGAGGACAACAGGGGACGGTGTGTGGAGGAAGCTTCAGAGAGCTGGCTCAGTCCTGTTATGTTGAGAGCCCCTTCCTCCAGGACATGGGGTGTCAGCCCCAATACTGATGACAGATGTTCTGAGGCTGGGCTTGGCTGTGGGGTGGAGGAAGGAGCAGTGTAGTGGGGATTTCTGGTCTGCAGCTGAGCGAGGTGAGGCGTGGGTGGCATCTGTGGTGAGGGTGGCATCTGTGGCGTGGGTGGCATCTGTGGTGTGGGTGGCATCTGTGGTGTGGGTGGCATCTGTGGTGTGGGTGGCATCTGTGGCGTGGGTGGCATTGGTGGCATCAGTGGCATCGGTGGCACCAGTGGCACCGGTGGCGTCCGATGTACCTGTGCCTGGACTGGGAAGGGCTGCCTGTGCTGCTGGAGCTCCTGGTAGCCGTTGCCTTGGTAGGTGAGGGCCTGTGGAAAGCCTTGGAAGGGCAGTGACATCACCTGGGGTGGAGGAGCAGACCTAGACTGGGTGAGAGCAGGTTCAGCTGGGTCTGGAGGGTTGTGCAGAAGACCGGTGATCCTGTCCTTGATCACCTGGTACTGTGATTCGGACATGTCCAGGAGGGTCTGGTTGACGTAGGTGAGGAAGGGCTTGTGGTTTGAGGATGGTATGTCGGTGTGTACCAGCTGAGAGAGGAGTTCTACGCTGCTTCTGATGGTGTCCCTGATCTCCAGCAGTACAGTGTGGCTCTGTCCCTCCGGTCTGGCTCTCTGCCTGCTTTCTGTGGAGGTGGAGCTGAAGGTGGGGGTGGGTTGGTCTCTGGTGTCAGTGCCCTCTCCTTGCTCCCACTGTGTCAGGAGGTCCTCCACGTGCTCCGCCACGGGGAGTGCAGCTGTCGGGGGCTCTCCATCGTGGGGCACTCCACAGATACCTGCCTGGACACAGGAGCTGACTCTTGGCCAGAAGAGGACTGGCTCTCTGTGGGCTGCCTGAGAGAGAGGGTAGACAGAGGGGCCGCTCCTCAGTGGTGGACCTCACCCTCCAAGAAGCTGCACTTGGCCATCACGTAGGTCTCCTGGTTGGTGAGCTTGACCGTGGCCTGGCCAGACTTCTTGAGGTGCAGCCTCCCATACCAGGTGGGCATGTGCTTCCACCACCTGAGGAGGACCTCCGAAGTGTAGCCCAGGCTCTCCGCCTTCTCTCTCCAAGCCGCCTGCTTCCTCTTGGTGTCTCGATAGAGCCTGTGTCCCTTCCGCTATAGTTACTCGTTTTCCCTCAGCCATTCGAGCACCTCATACTCATGTTCCTTTTTGATGGAGTATTGCTTCCTCTCCCTATCTCGCGTATGCGTCTTTCTCCCTCTGGCAGGGCTTTCTGGGCCCTCATCAGAGGGGCGTTGAGGTTCTAGGGGCTGCTCCACCACACCACCACCACCACCAGCAGCAACAACAACAGCAGCAGCAAAAGCAGCAGCACCACCACCACCACCACCAGCAGCAGCAGCAGCAGGACCAGGAGCACCAGCAACACCAGCAGCACCAGGATCAGCAGCAGCAGAGTAAGCACCAGCAGCACCAGCAGAACCATCAGCACCAGCAGGACCAGGAGCAGCACCAGCAGAGTAAGCACCAGCAGAAGCACCAGCACCAGGAGCAGCGCCAGCAGAGTAAGCACCAGCAGAAGCCCCATCACCAGCAGAGTGCAGCCCGAGCAGCAGAAGCCCCAGCAGAAGCAGAATCAGCGCCAGGGGGTGGGATGGTGGCCCTGTCCTTCTTGCCAGGGCTGGCAGAAGATGGCACAGGCTTCCTCTTCTTCCCCATGGTTGTTGGCTGGAGATGTGTCTAGCAGCAGGTCTTTCCTCTGAATGGTGACCTGCTTGCGAGCTGGGCTGACACAATGCATCCTCCCCGCATGCGCAGTGAACGCTTTGCATCTGCTAGGCATCCGCTAGCCACCCGCTAGGCATCCGTGATGCATCCGCGTCATCCGCTAGGCATCCGCTCTGCATCCGCTCCTTCCGCTGCGCGTCTGCTTCGCTGTGCTCCCCTGGAAGCCCTGCGGATGTGCCATCCGCTTCCATCTGCTTCCATCCGCTAGGCTTCCGTGGAGCATCCATTTTACATCCCCGCTACATCCTCCCCACGTCCATTCCTTTCCGTTGTTGTCCACTCTGTTTATGCAAATTTGGGGCACATTTGAGAGCGGATAACAACGGATGGAAAATTTTCTCATCCGCTGTGTCCTTTTTACATACTTTTTGCATCCGTCGGCCTATGTGACAGGCCCTTTCATTGTTTGAGGGCACTGCTATTAAGCTCCTGAGAGAAGAATCTGTCAAGTTTCTTGAAATTGCGACTTTTGACCAATTTGAGCACTTGCTTGCCATATGGCATACAGTTCCGGGGGGGGGGGGGCAGGGGGGGGAAAGAGGGAGGGAAGGGGGGGAGGGGGGGAGGGAGGGAAGGAGAAATGCTGTTACAAAAGTTTTTCTTTTTATTGTTGCTAAACGTAATGTTTTAAAAGCAGAAAAAAATGCTCAAAAGCAGTTTTTGAGGGCTGAACATGGAGAGGCATAGATTTCCTCTGCCTTCTGCATTCCCACCCCACTCTGATGTGAACCAAATGGGTTGGATCTCCCCGCTAAGCAGCCCTGCCAAGTCCACTTTCATAGTCTGCCGAGTGCAGCTCTAAACATTTGGCTCACACTTCCCTCCCAGCCAATGCCAGTGAAGGGGAAGGTGCATGTACTGTCTGCTCTGCTCTCGCTGGCCAGAGGTGGGGCTCCACACCACTGCCTCCCAGCCAGAGTACCATGTTTGTTTGCTTGCTGGTCACCTCTGAGGAGGGAGCTGTGCTCAGATTGCCCGGCCCCTGCCATGGAGGAAAAGAGGGAGAGCAAAGAGGGGGGTCTCCCCAACAGGATCCAGGTTGGAGTTGCCTTATTCTGTATGGATCTCTAATGCTTGACTTTGCCTGCCAACCTCCACTCCCACTCCACAGCCCAAGTGGTTGGATTCACACAACATGTGAAGCTGGACAGGAGAGCATAGATAGATAGATAGATAGATAGATAGATAGATAGATAGATAGATAGATAGATAGATAGATAGATAGATAGATAGATAGACAGACAGACAGGTGGAAGGAGGGAGGGAGGGAGGGAGGGAGAGAGCAAACCTTCTCTGTCATGGACTCCTGTCCATTGCAACAACATCTCCCCAGAGATGCGCACAGCACCCTCTCCCCTAAGGTTCCAAAAAGTGCTTCAGACCTGGCTTTGTCCCCAGCCTGGAGTTGTGTGGCCCCTGGTATGAGTTGTTATTTTTCAATTATTTTAGTCCAGGCTGCTTATGAGGTTTTATATTTTTACCTACTTTAACTGATTTATATGTGTATTTGTAAACCACTTAGAGGGTGACTGAAATAAAGCAATTTTTGGGGGTTAAGTTTTATTGATTTTTAAAAACAAACAAAAAACAAACAAAACATAAAAACATCCAACTTTCTTCCATAAATATACAAGCAGTGTGTCAGTTGGTTTGCAAATTTTTTGTGCTTCGATTTCATAGTCTCAGTTAGTTACATTACATAATAACTCATATTATCAATCAAAAATTGTGTATACCAGTATTATTAATCAATCATTTGACTATAATTTTGTTCATTCATACTTTGCAAGATAGCTATACTTTACTTAGCTTATTTTATAACAATTCATATAGTCCTCCCAAATCTATCCTAAAAACATTTTATATATATAATAATAAAAAAAGAAAAGAAATACATCTTTATATATGCATTATTTTCTAAAATTCTACATATTCTATTATATTTTGTGATCTAGCCATTGATAGAAAAGGTCCTAAATTTTGTAAAATTGTTTATCCTCTTGTTCTCTAATTTCAAATGCCAATCTACTCATTTCAGCACATTCCAGTATTTTCTTGATAGTTTCCTCCTGCGATGGTATTTTCTCATTTTTCCAATTTTTAGCAAATATAATCCTAGCTGCTGTTTATACATTTACAATCAAATATTTTAAATCTTTCCTGTATGTATCAGGTAGAATTCCCAATAAAAATATCTCTGGTTTTAAATCTATATGCTTTCTAGTCGTTTTTTCCAACCACGTGTGGATTTTAGTCCAATATTTTTTTGCATCCGCACAAGTCCACCACATATGGTAATATGAGCCAGGTATCTGATGACATTTCCAACATCTTTCGGATTTATTCTTGAACATTCTTGCTATTCTTGTCGGGGGAAAATGCCACCTGTAAAACATCTTTTTCAGATTTTCTTTAAATGCTATTGACATTGTCATTTTATAATTTTGAGACCACAATTTTTGCCATTTCTCTAGATCAATCTCATATCCGAAATTCTTCCCCCAAGCAATCATAGTCTCTTTAACTTGTTCTTCTAGTTTAATTTCTAATAAATATCCATACAGTTTTTTAATCACCTTTTCATCAGTACCTGTCAAAATCTTATCTAAATCAGTCAATTTATTATAGAAACCTTCTGTTTTAAAATCTTGTTCACACCTTGAATGTATTTGCGCATCAGAAAACCAATTCATCTTTATACCTTGTTCCTCTAGTTTTTGCATTGATTTAAGTTCACCCTTTTCATTCAAAATTTCCCCATATCTAACTGTTTGTTGCTTCTAATATGTTATAGGATAAGAAAATGCTTCAATAGTCAATAACTAGACTGGAATTTTCAAATAACATTGTCTTTTAATCTTCTCCCAATTTAACCACAGAGACTCCCGTATATGATGTCTTCTAAAATAACCTTGTATTTTAGTTCCCTTATACCATAAGAAGGCATGCCACCCCAACAACAGATCATGTCCTTCTAATGTCAAAAATCTAGTATTTCTTAAAGGGCCTGTCACATTGGCCGACGGATGCAAAACGTTTGTAAAAAGGACACAGCGGACGAGAAAATGTTCCATCCGTTGTTATCCGCTCTCAAAAGTGCCCTGAATTTGCATAACCAGAGTGGAAAACAACGGAAAGGAACGGACGGGGGGAGGATGTAGAGGGGATGGAAAGTGGATGCTCCACGGAAGCCTAGTGGATGGAAGCGGATGGCACATCCGCGGGGCTTCCGGGGGAGCACAGCAAAGTGGACGCGCAGCGGAAAGAGCGGATGCAGAGCGGAAAGAGCGGATGAAGCGGATGCAGAGCGGAAGCCGAGCGGAAGCCTTGTGGTTGCCTAGCGAATGCACAGCGTTCACTGCACATGCGGGGAGGATGCATTGCATCAGCCCCGCGGATATAAAGGGAAGCAGATCACCATTCAGAGGAAAGACCTGCTGCCAGACACAGCTCCAGCCAGCCAGCCAGCCAGCCAGCCAGCAAGCCAACAACCCAACAACCATGGGGAAGAAGAGAAAGCCTCTGCCATTTGCTGCCAGCCCTGGCAAGAGGGGCAGGGCCACCATCCCACCCCCTGGCCCTGACTCTACTTCTGCTGGGGCTTCTGCTGCTCGAGCTGACTCTTCTGGTGCTGGAGCTTCTGCTGGTGCTGCTCCTGGTGCTGGTGCTTCTGTTGGTGCTTACTCTGCTGGCACTGCTCCTGGTGCTGGTGCTTCTGCTGGTGCTTACTCTGCTGGCACTGCTCCTCGTCCTGCTGGTGCTGCTGGTGCTGCTGGCACTGCTGGTGCTTACTCTGCTGCTGCTGATCCTGGTCCTGCTGGTCCTGCTGGTACTTACTCTGCTGGTGCTGCTCCTGGTCCTACTGGTGCTGCTGGTGCTGCTGGTGCTGCTGGTGCTGCTGGTCCTGCTTTTGCTGCTACTGTTGTTGTTGTTGCTGCTGCTGCTGCTGGTGGTGGTGGTGTGGAGGAGCAGCCCCTACAACCTCGAAGCCCCTCTGATGAGGGCCCATATGGCCCTGCCAGAGGGAGGAAGAGGCAGACGCATGAACGGGAGAGGAGGCAATACTCCATCGAAGAGGAACATGAGGATGAGGTGCTCAAATGGCTGAGGGAGAACGAGTATCTATGGCGGAAGGAACACAGGCTCTATCGAGACACCAAAAGGAAGCAGGCTGCTTGGAGAGAGAACACGGAGAGCCTGGGCTACACTTTGGAGGTGCTCCTCGGCTGGTGAAAGCACATGCCCACCTGGTATGGGAAGCTGCACCTCAAGAAATCTGGCCAGGCCACGGTCAAGCTGACAGACCGAGAGACCTACGTGATGGCCAAGTGCAGCTTCTTGGAGGGTGAGATCCGCCACCGAGGAGCAGTCCCTCTCACAACCCTCTCTCTCCGGCAGCCTGCTGAGAGCCAGTCCTCTTCTGGCAAAGAGTCAGCTCCTGTATCCAGGAAGGTATCTGTGGAGCGTCCCATGACGGAGAACCCCCTGACAGCTGCACTACCCGTGGTGGAGTGCGTGGAGGACCCCCTGACGCAGTGGGAGCAAGGAGAGGGCACTTCCACCACAGGCCAAACCACATCCATCCCCAGCTCCACCGCCACAGAAAGGCAGGGAGGCAGACCCTGGTGGGGCCGAGCCACACTGTCCTGCTGGTGATCAGGGACACCATCAGAAGCAGCGTAGATCTCCTCTCTCAGCTGGTACACACCGACATCCCATCCTCCAACCGCAAGCCCTTCCTCACCTACGTCAACCAGACCCTCATGAACATGTCGGAATAACAGTAACAGGTGGTAAAGGACAGGATCACCGATCTTCTTCACAACCCTCCAGACCCAGCTGAACCTGCTCCCACCCAGTCCAGGCCTGCTCCTCCAGCCCAGGTGATGTCACTGCCCTTCCAAGGCTTTCCACAGGCCCTCACCTACCAGGGCTACAGCTACCAGGAGGTCCAGCAGCACAGGCAGCCCTTCTCAGTCCAGGCACAGGTACATTGTACGCCCCCTGTTGTCCTCTTGTGGCCAGGCACCCCAATGATGCCTCAGACCAGCACCTTCATCCCTGAGCCTGGGCATGCCTCAGAGTGACCAAGAAGAGTGCCAGAGACTGGGTGGCTACCTGTTGACTTTATCTTTGCTTGGGACACTTGACTTGGGTCATTTTGCTTTTACAGCTTGTTTTTAATAAAGATTATCTTTGCTTCACACACTTGCTTCATTTATTTTAGTCAATAAAGTCTTGGTGGAAACTTTTAGAAATGGTTTAAGCCTTTGCATGCTTGTGGGATGGGTTAAGATAGCAGTGGGATGGGCAGGGATACCTTTGGGATGGGTAATAGCTGTGGGATGGGCAGGGATACCTTTGGGATGGGTA
>BLBF01000011.1:40347000-40364174 GCA_015471245.1 Laticauda colubrina
GATGGGTAATAGCTGTGGGATGGGCAGGGATACCTTTGGGATGGGTAGTAGCTGTGGGATGGGCAGAGATACCTTTGGGATAGGTAAGGATAGCTGTGGGATAGATAAACCTCCAGTGCAAGCATAGTGGGACTGTATGGTGCCACACCTATGGCCCTTTATTATCAATAATAATGTAATCATTGATCCACACATTTCAACATAAACACAACTCTTTATTAAATGCCCTGTTCATTGCAGGCCCACTCAACATGCATGGCCCAATCTCATCCATGTGATGAGACAGGCTGAAGGAAGCATCCATCAAGCATCTATCATCCTGTCTTGCCACTCCATTGCTCCAGCTGGGGAGTTGCACCAGTGTTTCAAGAGGTTGCGCTGCTTCTTCCCTTCACGTGAAGCTCTGTTGGGGCCTGGCACATCCAGAGTATCTATCAGGTTTCGCCCTGCACCACTTCTCTGACCACAATGCTGATGGTGTTGTATGGCACCCTCCAGCCGTACTGCATGCTCCTGTACGTGGTCCCTGAGGCCAGGTGGCGCAGAGTCAGTGCCACCTTGAGACCAGGGTCCAGGCTGGGCCAGAAGTTGGTGCTCTGCTTGGTCAACCTGGGTCTTAGCCGCTCCACAACTTTTTCAAACATGGCTGGAGGCATCCTCATGAAGTTCTGGAATGCACGAGGGTCTTCGTTCCTCAGCTCCACCATCAGCTTGTTGTACAGTCCATACTCTGCTCTTCTGGCAATCCATTTTCGGACCCAGACACTTCTTGGCCGCCTCCTTTTCTTCGCGTAGAACAGGTGAAAGAACCTGTAGATGGCTTTGCACTGTTGTCGAACGATGCTACCAAAAGGAGTGTGTGATGATCCATGGTGGAGATGACTGGATGCTGTGGAAGAGCAAGAGTCAGATGAAAGCTGAAGAGGTCTGCACAGCAGGGCTGCTGGACTGAAAGTGAGATCCAGGTGAGTTTCTCCCTCTTTTTATAGGAAATGTAGGTTTTCCGCGAGATGTCCTTTGGCATCCTCTAGACCTCCTGCAGACATCCTAAATATCCGAGATAGGTTCCCTCTGTGAGCATTTTTTCCGTTTTAAATGCTTTATATGCGAGCTGCATTCGCTTTCATCCTTTCTCCGTCCATGCTACTGACGCTTTGTGTACATTCCGCGTCCGTTTCGCTTTCTCCCTTTGTCCGTTTTCCACTGGAGCGGATTTGAGTTGCGTGGATGTGCAGTCGATGCCTAGCGGATATAGCGGATGTGTAACGGATGACGACGGATGTAGAACGGATGTTCCCCGTATGCGTTGTGGATGCAGAACGGACGCATTGGATACATTTTCCGCTTAAAAAGTTTTGAGCAGCTGAAAAACTTTTGAGCGGATGGAATCTCAGTCGACGGATGCTGGACGGATAGAGAGGATGAAAAACATATGCAGTGAGTACAGAACGGATGCATCGCGTTAACCAATGGATGGCAAGTGTTTCTCTCCGTTTTACATCCTCTTTCCATCCGTTGGTGCAGTGTGACATGGGCTTAATGTTATCCATTCCTTAACCCATGTCAAGTTTGTAGCTTGGTAGTACAACTCCCAATTAGGCAGACCAAATCCTCCTCTAATTCTAGCATCTTGTAAAAGTTTTAACTTTATTCTCGGTTTCTTACCTTGCCCTATATATTTCAACACAATTTTGTTTAAATCTTCAAATTAGTCCTTTCCAAGCCTAATCAGTATTTTTTGAAACCAGTATAGAATTTTGGGTAAAATATTCATTTTGATTGTTGAAATTATCCCTATTAGAGACACTTGTAGGTTCTCCCATTTCGTCAAATCTGTTGTTTATATTTAGTGTAGTTGTTCTCTTTTAGTGTACTACATCTTGCTGTCAAATGTATCCCCAAATACTTAACCTTATTCGTGACTTGAATTTTCAATACATCTGCCAATTCTTCTTTTTGTCTTAGTAGCATATTCTTTGTCAAAATCTTTATCTTATCTTTGTTTATTTTCAAGCCGGCCACCTTGCCATATGCCTCTATCTTTTCAAATAGTTTTGGTGCTGTTTCTAGAGGGTCTTCTCAAATAAAAGCCAAGTCATCTGCAAAAGCTTGCAATTTTAATTCTTCCTTTTTAATTTTCATTCCTTTTATACTCTTTTCGTCTCTAATGTTTCTATTCAACACTTCCAAAGTTAGTATAGCAAATGTGATAGTGGGCAACCTTGTCTTGTACCTTTTCTTATACTGATGGAGTCTGTTAATTCTCCCTCTTTGCCGTTTACTTATAATATATGGCTTGTATTGCTTGAATAAATTTTCTAGCAAAGCCCATCTTCCAATAATAATAACATTAATTTCCAATTCACATTATCAAATGCCTTTTGTGCATCTAAAAATATCAAAGCCATTTGTTTTTCAGGGTGTGCCTCATAATATTCCAAAGTGTCCAATATTACTCTCATATTATCTTTCATTTGTCTCTTTGGCAGAATTCCATTTTGGTCAGGATGAATAAAATTATTTAAATATTTTTTGAGTCTCTCTGCCAATATTGACGTGAAAATTTTATCATCTGCATTTAATAAAGAAATGAGTCTATAATTCTTAATTTGTAATGGATCAGTCTCTTCTTTTGGAATAAGTGTAATATAGGCTTCTGACCATGTTTAGGTATCTTCTTCTTTAACATAACTTCATTCATGACTTCTAGCAATGAAAGGTTCAGTGATTCTTGTAATGTTTTATAGAATTCTGATGGAAGACCATCTGGGCTTGGTGCCTTCCCATTATTTTGTTTCTTAAGTGCTTTAGTTAACTCCATCATGGTTATATTGCTTTCAAACATTTTTTCAATCTCTTTAGGTATCTTAGGTAGATTAGCATTCTGTAAATACTGTTTAACTCTTTCCTCATCAATATTCTCTTGCTCATATAATTTCCCAAAAAAGTCTCGAATGATTTCGTTCTTCTCTTTATTGCCATGGCAAACTTGACCTTGATCATCTGTTAACTTTGGTATTTTCCTTGATTCTTTTTCCTTTCTCAGTTTGTATGCTAACCATGTACCTGGTTTGTTTGCATCCTCATAATAATTCTGTTTAGCACTTCTAATTTTCTGTGCTAATTCTTCTTTCTCTATTAAACTCATTTTGTGTTTATTTGTGTCCAGTTTTAGCTTAATGTCTTTTTTCTGTGGCGTTTTCTGTAATTCTTTTTCAAGTCTTTTATACTCATCTTCTAAAGCTTCCGTGGCTTGCCTTTTCCTGGTATTCCTTTTCCTTGTGTAGTCTATTATCAAGCCTCTAGCATATGCCTTCATTGTGTCCCATACATTCTGGATTGAAGTGTCATCTTTTTTATTTTCTCTAAAGAAAAAAGCCAATTCTTTCTCCATCTGCTGTATAAAATCCTTCTCCTTTGGAATCGTATTATTTAACGTCCATTTCGATCTTCTTTTTTGTCCTTTCCATTTAATTGTCACTGGATTATGATCTGCCCAAGTACTTGTTTTGATATTTGTTTCTTGAATATTAGATATTAGTTCTGTTGAAGTCCAAATCATATCTATTCTGGACCATGATAAATGTCTATTCGTGTAAAAAGTTTATTGTTTGGTTTTAACATTTCTTTCTCTCCATATATCTTTTAAATTTATTTCATCTATCATTTTTAAAAAGGATTTGGGGAGAGTCTTCCTATTTTGCTTTGTTGTTGTTGTTACTATGTAGTCCAGTTTATTGTCTACAATTCCATTGAAATCTCCCATCATAACTATTTTGACATAGTCCAATTCAATTATTTTCAGGTAATTTTTTATAAAATTCTTCTTGTTTATCATTCGGAGCATAAATTGCAATCAAGAGTATTTTCGTATTATTGTCCATTATTTCCACCATTAATACTCTTCTGTCTTCATCAGTATAAATCAATTTTTCGAAGATGGTCTCTTTAATATGTAAAACCACTCCTCTTTTCTTACATTGAGTCAAAGAAGTAAATATTTTCCCTAATTTTGGTTTTATCAACAATTGTTCATATTGTTTTTTAATATGTACTTCTTGTAGACAAATTATATCAAATTTTAGTTTCTCTAATTTGTGAAAAAAATTCCTTCTTTTAACAGCTGAATTAAGTCCATTTATATTCATTGGAATCAGTTTTTTCTCTTCCATGATTATGCTTTATAATTGGGTTTGGCAGCTCTCATAGTTCACGTTGCTCTTTAAGGCCCTGTCACACTGCCCAACGGATGCAAAACGTTAGTAAAAAGGACACAACGGATGAGAAAAATGTTCCATCCGTTGTTATCCGCTCTCAGAAGGGGCGAAAATTTGCATAACCGGAGCGGATAACACAGAAAGGAACGGACGCGGGGAGGACGCAGGGCAGATGGAAAGTGGATGCTCCATGGAAGCCTAGTGAACGGAAGCGGATGGAAGCAGATAGCACATCCTCTAGGCTTCCGGGGGACCTCAGCAAAGCGGACGCGGAACGGATACAGCGGATGCACAGCGGACGCCGAGCGGATAAAGCGGATGCACAGCAGAAGCCAAGCGGATGCACAGTGGAAGCCTAACGGATGCCTAGCATTAATTGCGCATGCGGGGAGGATGCATTGCGTAAGCCCCGCAGATATAAGGGAAGCAGCTCGGAACCAGGTCACCATTCAGAGGAAAGACCTGCTGCTGGACGGATTGACAGCCTTGCCTGCCCTGCCTGCATGCCTGCCTGCAAGCCTTGCTGCCAGCCTTGCTCCAAGCCTTGCTGCCAGCCTCCCTGCCAGCCTTGCTGTATGCCTGCCTGCCAGCCTTGCTGCCAGCCTCCCTGCCAGCCTTGCTGGCTGCCTGCCTGCCAGCCTTGCTGCCAGCCAGTCTGCCTGCCAGCCTTGCTGCCTGCCTTCCTACAAGCCTTGGTTCATGTCTGCCTGCCAGCCTTGGTACCTGCCTGCCTGCCAGCCTTCCTGCCAGCCTTGGTGTCTGCCTCCCTGCCAGCCTTCCTGCCAGTCTTGGTGCCTGCCTGCCTGCCTGCCAGCCTTGGTGCATACCTGCCTGCCAGCCTTCCTGCCAGCCTTGGTGCATGCCTGCCTGCTAGCCTTCCTGCCAGCCTTGGTGCCTGCCTCCCTGCCAGCCTTGGTGCCTGCCTCTCTGCCAGCCTTGCTGCCAGCCTTGGTTCCTGCCAGCCTCCCTGCCAGCCAGCAACGCCACAACCATGCGGAAGCACAGCAAGCCTCAGCCATCTGCTGCTAGCCCTTGCAAGAGGGACAGGGCTACCATCCCGCCCCCTGGCCCTCACTCTGGTTCTGCTGGGGCTTCTGCAGCACGGGCTCGCTCTTCTGGGGCTGGAGCTTCTGCTGCTTCTGCTTCTGGAGGAGCTGATGACAAGCACGCCAGCACCAGCCACCTCCACAGCACCTGGACCCTTCACCCCTGAGACTGAGCGACAAAGAGGAGTGCCAGAGACTCATTTTTGTTTTATAGCTTGTAGTTAATAAAGTCTATTTTTGATTCACACACTTGCTTCATTTCTTTTTTTTTTTAATAAAGTCTTGCTGGAAACTTTTAGAAATGGTTTAAGCCTTTGCATGCTTGTGGGATGGGTTAAGATAGCAGTGGGATGGGTTGAGATAGCAGTGGGATGGGCAGCGATACCTTTGGGATGGGTAATAGCTGTGGGATAGATAAACCTCCAGTGCAAGCATAGTGGGACTGGATGGTCCACCCTCCCAGGTGCCACACCTATGGCCCTTTATTATCAATAACAATGTAATCAATCATCCACACATGTCAACATAAACACAACTCTTTATTAAATGCCCTGTTCATTGTAGGCCCACCCAACATACATGGCACAATCTCATCCATGTGATGAGACAGGCTGAAGGAAGCATCCATTAATCATCTATCATCCTGTCTTGCCACTCCACTGCTCCAGCTGGGGAGTTGCACCAGTGTTTCAGGAGCTTGCGCTGCTTCTTCCCTTCACGTGAGGCTCTGTTGGGGCCTTGCACATCCTCAGTGTCGATCAGGTTTCGCCCTTGCCTCCATTCCCCAGGCTTCATGTCCCCATTGCCTTGTTGGAGGTCCACGAGCCTGTTCTGCAAGACTGGGTAGTGGGTGCGCATGAGATTGTGCAGGATGCAGCAAGCTTCCACGATCCTCCTCACGGTCTCTAGGTGATGCTGCATGGTGGTGTGAAGTACCTGGAACCTGTTGGCCAGGATGCCAAAGGCATTCTCCACCATCTGCCTTGCCCTGGACAGCCTGTAGTTGAAGATCCTCTCTTCACGGGTGAGGCATCTGGAAGTGTAGGGCTTCATGAGGTAGGTTGTGAGGGAGAAGGCGTCATCCCCCACGATGAAGTAGGGCACATCTTGTGTGTCGTTGGGCAGGGGGTCTGGATCTGGGAAGCCCACAATGAGGTTGCATTCCAGCCCCTCCTTGAGGTGACTGACGTTGTATATCTGGGCATCTGAAGATGAGCCGTTGCCTGAAACATCAATGTACATGAACTTGTAGTCAGCATCGACCATGGCGAAGAGGATGATGCTGAAGAAGCCCTTGTAGTTGTGATAAGAGGACCCTGAGTTGGCTGGCGCTTTGCAGGCCACGTGCTTGCCATCGATGGCTCCAACGGTGTGGGGGAAGTTCCACCTATGATACCACTGCTTTGCAACTTTCTTCCATCCTTCTTCAGTGGAGGGGCACTGGAGGAGCTCCTCCTTGTATTCTTCGATGATGGCCTGCACCACTTCTCTGACCACAATGCTGATGGTGTTGTGTGACACCCTCCAGCCGTATTGCATGCTTGTGTATGTGGTCCCTGAGGCCAGGTGGCGCAGAGTGAGTGCCACCTTGAGCCCAGGTTCCAGGCTGGGCCGGAAGTTGGTGTTTGCCTTGGTCGACCTGGTTGTCAGCCGCTGCACAACTTCGTCAAACATGGCTGGAGGCATCCTCATGAAGTTCTGGAATGCACAAGTGTCTTCGTTCCTGAGCTCCACCATCAGCTTGTTGTACAGTCCGTACTCTGCTCTTCTGGCGAACCATCTTCGTACCCAGACGCTTCTTGGCCGCCTCTTTTTCTTCCTGTAGTAGAGTTCACAGAACCTGTAGAAGGTGAAAGAGCCTGTAGAGGGCTTCGCATTGTTGTAGAACGATGGCGGCTATCAAAAGGAGTGTGCGACAATCCATGGTGGAGATGACTGGATGCTGTGGAAGAGGAAGAGGCAGATGAAGTCTGCAGAGGTCCGCACCGCAGGGCCGCTGTTCTGAAAGTGAGATCCAGATGAGTTGCTCCCCTTTTTTATAGGAAGTATCGGTTTTCCCCTAGGTGTCCTTTGCATCCTCTAGGCATCCTCTAGACATCCTTAATATCCAAGATAGGTCCCCTCTGCGAACTTTTTTCCGTTTTACAGGCTTTGTTTCCATTCTGCATCCGCTAGGCATCCGTTCTGCATCCGTTCCGTGTCCGTTCAGCTTCCTCCCTGTGTCCGTTTACCGCTGGAGTGGCTGGAGTTGCGCGGATGCACAGCGGATGCCTAGCGGATATAGCGGATGCGTAACGGATGCAGAACGGATGCCTAGCGGATGCAGAACGGACGAATTGGATACATTTTCCGCTCAAAAGTTTTGAGTAGCTCAAAACTTTCTGAGCGGATGAAACGTCAATAAACGGATTCTGGACGGATAGAGAGGAAGCAAAACGTATGCAGTGAGTACAGAACGGATGCATCACGTTAATCAACGGATGGCAAGTGTTTCTCTCCATTTTACATCCTCTTTCCATCCATTGGTGCAGTGTGACAGGGGCTTTAATCTCCACCAATCCACCTACTGCACCTTCTTCTTTTTCAGTCTCCATTTAGTCATCTTGGAATTCAATTAGTGAAATCTCTTTTTCTGCCTCCTCCTCTCTCCTTCCAAAAAATTCTGCATAAAATAATTCTGCTTTCTTTATTGAATCAATTCTATGTCTCTGTTCTTGCCATATAAACATTAACCCTTCTGGGATTAGTCATCTATAATTCACCTCTTTTTTCAATAACATTTGAGTCAGAAATCGATTTTGTCTTCTCATCTCTCTCACTCTTCTGGGTATTTGTTTTAAGACCACAATCTCCTTTCCTTTGTATTTCAACGTTTTCTCTCTTGTCACTTGTAATATTTGTATTTTGATGGCTTTTTTGTAAATCTGATATGAACTTCTCTTGGTAGGTTTTTTCTCATCGCATATCTTGTAAAAATTCGGTATACCTCATCTACTCCATCCATCATCTTCTCTTCTGTTATTTCCAAAGCTTCAGCCAATTTTTCCATCATTATCTCAGCTAGATTTTGTCCTTTTTCTTCCTCTATGTTTTGAAATCTGAGATAGAATTCTGATCTGTCCATCTCCCATTTCAGCATCCCACTTTTATCTTGTTCAATCACTGTTAATCTGCTATCAATATATCCAATCTTATCTCTTTGTTTATCTTCTTCAATTTTTTGGAATCTCTCATCATACTTCACCATCATTTGTTGAATATTCTCCACCTTTTCATCAGTTTTCCCTGTTCTTTGCTCAATATTTTCTATGCTCTTTTAAGGCCCTGTCACACTGGCCGACGGATGCAAAATGTTTGTAAAAAGGACACAGCGGATGAGAAAAATGTTCCATCCGTTGTTATCGGCTCTCAAAAGTGCCCCGAATTTGCATAACCAGAGCAGACAACACGGAAAGGAACGGACGGGGGGAGGATGTAGGGTGGATGGAAAGCGGCTCCGTGGAAGCCTAGCGGATGGAAGCGGATGGGAGCGGATGGCACATCCAGATGGCTTCCAGAGGAGCACAGCAAAGCGGACGCGGAACGGAAAGAGCGGATGCAGAATGGATGCCGAGCGGATGAAGCGGATGCAGAGCAGAAGCCTAGCGGATGCCAAGCGTTCACTGCGAATGCGGGTAGGATGCATTGCGTCAGCCCCGTGGATATAAACGGAAGCAGCTCCCAAGCAGGTCACCATTCTGAGGAAAGACCTGCTTCTTGACACAGCTCTCCAGCCAGCCTGCCTGCCAGCCAGCCAACCAGCCAGCAACCCCACAACCATGGGGAAGAAGAGAAAACCTCAGCCATCTGCTGCCAACCCTGGCAAGAGGGACAGGGCCACCCTCCCACCCACTGGCCCTGACTCTGCTTCCGCTGCCCGGGCTCGATCTTCTGGTGCTGGGGCTTCTGCTGATGCTGCTTCTGGAGGTGGTGCTTCTGCTGGTGCTTACTCTGCTGATGCTGCTTCTGGTGGTGGTGCTTCTGCTGATGCTGCTTCTGGTGGTGGTGCTTCTGCTGGGGCTTACTCTGCTGGCGCTGCCCCTGGTGCTGGTGCTTCTGCTGGGGCTTACTCTGCTGGCGCTGCTCCTGGTCCTACTGGTCCTGCTGGTCCTGCTGGTGCTCCTGGTCTTGCTCCTGGTCCTGCTGGTCCTGCTTTTGCTGCTACTGTTGTTGTTGCTGCTGCTGCTGCTGGTGGTGTGGAGGAGCAGCCCCTACAACCTTGAATCCCTTCTGATGAGGGCCCATATGGCCCTGCCAAAGGGAGGAAGAGGCAGACGTGTGGACGGGAGAAGAGGCAATACAACATAGAAGAGGAACATGAGGAGGAGGTGCTGGAGTGGCTGAGGGAGAACGAATATTTATGGCGGAAGCGACACAGGCTCTATCGAGACACCAAAAGGAAGCAGGCTGCTTGGAGAGAGAAGGCGGAGAGCCTGGGCTACACTTTGGAGGTGCTCCTTGGCTGGTGGAAGCACATGCACACCTGGTACGGGAAGCTGCACCTCAAGAAATCTGGCCAGGCTGATGGACAGAGAGACCTTCGTTCCTCAACTCCACCATCAGCTTGTCCGTACTCCGCTCTTCTCCTGAGCCATCTTTGGACCCAGACACTTCTTGGCCACCTCCTTTTCTTCCCGTAGAACAGTTGAAAGAGCCTGTAGATGGCTTTGCACTGTTGCAGAACTATGGTGGCTTCCAAAAGGAGTGTGTTACGATCCACGGTGGAGATGACTGGATGCTGTGGAAGAGCAAGAGCCAGATGAAGGCTGAAGAGGTCTGCACAGCAGGGGTGCTGGACTGAAAGTGAGATCCAGGTGAGTTCCTCCCCCTTTTTATAGGCAATATAGATTTTCCACTATGTGACCTTTTGCATGCTCTAGGCATCCTCTAGACATCCTTAATATTCAAGATAGGTTCCCTCTGTGAACGTTTTTTCCATTTTAAATGCTTTGTATGCAAGCTGCATCTGCTTTCATCCTTTCTCAGTCCGTGCTACTAACGCTTTGTGTCCGTTCCACGTCTGTTTCGCTTCCTACCTGTGTCCGTTTTCCGCTGGAGTGGATGTTAGTTGCACGGATGCGCAGCGGATGCCTAGCGGATATAGCGGACACGTAACAGATGACAACAGATGTAGAACGAATGTTCCCCGTTTGTGTTGTGGATGCAGAACGGACGCGTTGGATACATTTTCCGCTCAAAAAGTTTTGAGCAGCTCAAAACTTTTTGAGCGGATGGAACCTCAGTCAACGGATGCTGGACGGATAGAGAGGATGAAAAACGGAGGCAGTGAGTACAGAACGGATGAATCGCGTTAACCAATGGATGGCAAATGTTTTTCTCCGTTTTACATCCTCTTTCCATCCATTGGTGCAGTGTGACATGTGCTTTAGTGGTGTCTGATTTTATTTTAAGGTCTTGGATTCCTTGCATAATCATCTGTAAAGTCACTCTTTCTTGATCTTTGTCTTGCTTTAACATTGTCTGAATTGAATGTTGTCCTCCGGAGGCAGAAGTAGAAGTTAAGGAGTCAGAAGCTATAAACTTCCTACTCATTTTAAACAATTCGAGATCTTCAAGTTCTTCTAAACCCTAATCCAATTATGGAATAGCCAATTATGATCTAAAATGAGAAAATAAAAATAATTCTTCAGGTTCTTCAACACCTTAATCCAATTGAGAATTCTCAAATAAAAAAAAGCATAAAAGTGAACCAAAAGAATAGATCAAAAAACAAAAAATCCCAAAGAAGAAAGGAAAAAAAAAAAAAGAAAATTTTGAGCCTTTCCCTTTAAAATCTTACGTAAAAATGGAAATATTACAAAAAGGTTTTAAAAAGAAAAATTGAATAGCTGGTGGGGGGGTAGCACAACTTAAGAGAGTAAAAAAGACACGCTGCACTATTTAATTATCCAAGGCTCTTGTCATAACTCTCTCCAAGCTTCAAAGCCAAGTTTCATTTGTTGATAGAAATTCAGAAGAACATCTTCAATAACACTCTCCCGTGCTTTTCCCTCTATCTTATCATGTAGCAATGTCCTTGAAAAAGAATTTCAAAGCTTTCTTTCTCAGCTTTTTCAGCTTCATCTAAAATATTTTTAAGCCTCTAGTTGGCAGTGTTACAAAGTTTCTTTACTCTCACTCTCCCCCTTCTTTCCCAGACAAAACGTAATAGAAGTTAAAAAGAAAAAAAACCAAGTATATAAAAATAACTAAAGGTAGCCTCTAACTTAGAATATTACAAAGTCAAAAAAGAAAAGAAAAAACAGATATAAATAGAGAAAAAACAAGTCCAGTTAGCAAGTGCAAAATCACGATAGAAGTCCAGCCATAAGAAAAAAAAAAAAAAAAGCAAAGCCTTACTTTGACACTTGTTTAAAAACCGCCGCTTATTCAATTCTGTCAAAACTTTTACAGATTCTTTTTTTTCCCTTAGGGTGTCCTTTAAGGTCATTTTAAGTCTTAGAATAATCAAAGAAAAATTCTCACCAAACCGACACACTTTCTCTTTCAGCCTCTTCCATTTGGAGCTGTCCCAACTTCAGCAGCTTTGATGGCTGCCTCTCTGCCACTGTCAAAAGGGCTTCTCCTGGATAAACCAGGGACTTTGCGATATCCCTGGGATCTACAGGACATGCCCTTCACTATCACTGTCTCTTTGGGATGGTTTAGGTCTGTCTCGACTGCCCAGGGGCAAAGATATCGGCTGCAATCTCACACCTCCAAGATTGCATACAGTATCGTCGCAACGCCAGTTCCTCCCCCATCCCCTGTAATAAAGCAATTTTGTTTAACTGGATTTCCTGCAGATTAACAGAATAACAGTTTGAAGGGACCTTGGAGGTCTTCTAGTCCAGCCCTCTGTCAGGCTGGAAACCCTGTACTATTTCAGAAAAATTGTGTCCTATCTCTTCTTAAATCTTCCAATGTTCGAACATTCACAACATCTGGATGGAAGTTGTTCCACTGATTCATTGTTCTAACTGTCAGGAAATTTCTCCTTAGTTCTAGGTTGCTTCTTCCTGCTGCCCAACATGAGTGTGCTGGCTGGGGACTGTGAGATTTGCGGTTTAGACTCATCTGAACATTAGGATATAGAGAGCCATGGAAATGGCCTTGAAGCAAATCTTGAGAAACTGATGACAGATGCATTCCTTAAATCTTGGGAATGGAGACTGCATTAAGAGGAGACTCAGGTTGGATCCTCCCTGCCTCCCAGGGTATAAGAGAAAGGGGAGAAATAAACAGAATCAAAATTGAAGGAATTTGCATTAGAACCCCCTAAATAAAGTAACATTTTGGTTCTCCTGCAGAATTAGCTTCCTGATATGGTCTTTCTCCAAGGGCTGATATAGGGAAGGAAAATAAAAGCAGGGGCTGCCTTGTTTTGAAGATGTTCCTTGTTTTTGTTTTTGTTTTTGTTTTTAATTTGGTTCTTGTGAATTCAGAGGGGAAAATATTGGACTTTGAGAGTAAAACCTTACATAGACCAATCAAGAGTTAATATATAAGTTTATCTGCTTAAATTCAAGCATCCTTCATGAACCAGTACCATCTGAAGAACAAGAGATGGTGCAGAACGTTGTATCAGGAGTATTCAGGCAGAAATCACACTCTACAGCCTTTGGAGAAATGCCAAATTCTGTTGCTGCGGCTGTATATATCCGACTAGATCAACTCTATAAAGGAGATTACTTAGTAAGTAAATCTGTAAGTTGACACTTGGGGATAGTGATAAAGATACAATGGCTACATTAACATGAAAAAAGCAAAACTAATCCTGAATGTAATGTGATTTAATGTATTTCCTTTACTTCATTTATTATATATTTTAATAGCCATTTGAGGGCTGTGTCTATGTGCATGTAATACTTTATCAGGATCAATGACTAGAAATGCCTCACATTTCCTAATCGTACCACAACTAATTGCAATGATCTACTAGATATTGATTTTATAGAAGATAATGTTGAAAAGGCACTACGCAAACTAAAACCATCTCTATCTATTGGCCCTGATGGATTATGTGCCTACTTCAGAAAAAAAAGCTTTCCACTGCCATAGCCAAACCACTAAGCACCATCTACAAAATATCTTTTAGATCCAGCACTCTTTCCGACCTATGGTCATTAGCCACGGTCATTCCTATCTTCAAAAGGGGGGACCCCCCGCTTAGTTGAAAATTACATTATGTTGTGTCACTTGCAAAGTCATGGAATCAATCATCAACCAATCCATTACCCTCCACTTAGAGACAAATAACCTACTCTCCTAGTCAAAATAAGGAGTGCCCTATCAAACCCAGCACCAGTTAACAGCAGTGTCTCCCAAGGCAGCATTCTAGGACCCACTCTCTTTTTAATTAACATAAATAACCTTTGTGATCATATTAAAAGCAACTGCGTCCTCTTCATTGATGACATAAAACTATTTAACATCACTGACAATACTGTTGCTCTACAAAGCGACCTTGACTGTTTTAGAATGATCGAACAATTGGCAACTTCAAATCTCAACCAACAAATGCTCTGTCTTACACATTGGCAACAAAAATCAGAACACTAAATACAAACTGGGAGGATACGACCTCGTAGATGACCCTCAATTTTTCAAGGACCTAGGAATATTCATTTCAAAAGATTGAAGCCCCAGAGCTCACTGTTACAGCATTGCCAAAAAAAGGTATCAAGGGTTGTTAACCTAATTTTACAAAGCTTCTTCTCTGCTAACAGTGAACTGCAAACCAGGGCATACAAAACCTTTGCCAGACCAATTCTTGAACACAGCTCATCTGTGTGGAATCCACATTGTATAATGGACATTAATACAATGTTCAGAGGTATTTAATGAGAAGAATACTCCACTCCTCAGCTCGCAATGAGCCACCAGCCTTGAAATTTTGGACCTAGACAATTTAAAACTATGCTGCCTAAGGTCCTAAGCTGAGTACACAAAATAATCTGCTACAACATCATACCTGTCAATGACTACTTCAGCTTCAACCACAATAACACACGGGCAAACAATAGGTACAAATTCAAAGTAAACCATTCTAAACTTGATTGCAGAAAATACGACTTAAGCAACAGAGTGGTCAACGTTTGGAACTCATTACCCGACTCTGTTGTTACATCTTCAAACCCGCAAAACTTAAACCTTAAACCTTAAACTGTCTACCATGGACCTCACTCCATTCCTAAGAGGGGGCATGCTTAAGCGAACCAGTGTACTTACTGTCCTGGTCCTACTGTTCCCATTCGTACTCATTTATTATGTATATATTTATATCTGTTTATCCTTACATGTGTATATATTATGTTCATACCTGTTTTCTCATAAATATTTGACAAACTTAAATAAATAAATAAACATGGGGGGGGAACCCTCCATTTTTAAAAAGTAAAAATTGATCAGGGACCAAGCAAATTGTGGGGGGAAGAAAACCATAGTTTCAATCACAATAAATAATATATTTATGTATACATATACATATATATATGTAGGTCTAGGTGTGTTCAGGTCTTTTCCCGTGTAAGCTGGTCCCGAAAGCACCAGCCTGAGGATGGCGAGTGGGACCTCGCCGAAACATTGCCAAGATATTCTTAATCTTATACGGGAAAAGACCCGAACACACCTAGACCAACATACCTCTACCCGTGAAAATCTACGAATATATATATATATATATATAATTTATATAAACGTTTATAATATATATGAACGTAGCTACAACTTTAAAAGCACTACAGTGATGTGGGATAATACCCGAAGGAAGCTGAGCAGCACGCATGTAAGTACCCGCCACGACTTAAATATATATTTGTTTTTTTATTTTTTTTAAAGTTTTCGTGGGTACTTACATGCATGCTGTTCAGCTTCCTTCAGGTATTATCCCACGTCACTGTAGTGCTTTTAAAGTTGTAGCAACGTTTCAGCAGAATCTTATCTGCCATCATCAGGCTTCTGTATAGAGTTTGTATGTGGGTCAGGGTCTCACAGCCATTGGTTTTAAATTTTGAGGCTAGCCTATTATTGTGGCAGGATGTTTTTTTCTACATCTTGATTGGTTGGGAGTCTTGGTCTGTGTTTATTGGACTTGGAGTTTGTTTGATTGGTGTTTCTGGTTTCTTCTGTATGTTTTGTGGCTTTGATTGGCTGGCAACACTCTGTTCCTGTATTGGAGGCTTTCAGTGCAGCTTGGCTTCATGTGAAAGGATGGCTATTATCTATTAGGAAGCTAGGTTTCATCTGGGTGCCTGGTGGGGGGGTGTTTGAGCTGGAGATATCAGAGGGAGTCTGTTTGTGCCCAGGTGTTTGCCTGGCTTGTGGTGTGGAGATCTTTCTATTTGAGAGTGCAGGCTCTCAAATGATTGACAGTCTGTTGGAATCATCTCTTCTATTCATATCATTCATATATATACATATATATATATATATATCTTTTAACTTCCAGCTTCTCATAGCTTTTGATCTGGCTATTTATTTCCTCCCCGTAGAGGTCAGATATTTGTTTTTTTAAGTTTTTGCGGGTACTTACACAAAAATGCAGTAAAAAAGCTGGAACACACCTCCTCACTAGTCCAACACATAAAAACCACAGGTCACAACATCAACTTCAATGGCACTAAAACCCTAGCCACTATAGAAAACCCAAGCACAGAATCAATAGAGAAGCCATAGAGATTGAAAAAAGACCTGAAAGCATGAATAGAAGAGATGATTCCACCAGACTGTCAATCATTTGGAAGCCTGCACTCTCAAATAGAAAGATCTCCACACCACAAGCCAGGCAAACACCTGGGCACAAACAGACTCCCTCTGATACCTCCAGCTCAAACACCCCCCCACCAGGCACCCAGATGAAACCTAGCTTCCTAATAGATAATAGCCGTCCTTTCACGCGAAGCCAAGCTGCACTGAAAGCCTCCAATACAGGAACACGGTGTTGCCAACCAATCAAAGCCACAAAACAGACAGAAGAAACCAGAAAAACCAATCAATCAAACTCCAAGTCCAATGAACACAGATCAGGCTCCCAGCCAATCAGAATGGACCAGCCTCAAATTTGAAACCAGGAACTAACTCTATACAGAAGACTGATGATGGCAGATGGGATTCTGCTGAAACGTTGCTACAACTTTAACAGAACTACAATGACGTGGGATAATACCTGAAGGAAGCTAAACAGCACACATGTAAGTACCCGCGAAAGCCTAAGAAAACAAATATCTGACCTCTACGGGGAGGAAATAAAGAGCCAGATCAAAAGCTATGAGAAGCTGGAAGTTAAAAGAGCAGGAATACTATGTGACCTAAAATTCCTACACAGCTGCAGAGACAACAATGTAACACCAACCTGCTTCAAATTAACATTTCATAAGAACACAGCAGCTACCAAACGTATCCTGAAAAGGACAGAGATATCTCTACTCAGAAATGAAGTTCACAGTAAAAGATTCCAATTAGATCAGTTAAACAAAGATTTGCTAGCACTACACCTGGAATTGAGCAGCAAAATCCACCCTCTACTTTGGGATAAGATCGAACAACTTACAACTTGGAGAGCTGAAACTGAAAACACTTATAAAAATGATAAACTCTCAAGAAAACTGAAAAAATTAGAAAATGACAAGAAAATTCCCAATAACCCACCACAACACCTGAAACAACTAGTATACAACGTTTCCAACAGAGAACTCAACAAAACAGAAACAGATGTCCTATCCAAAGGATTCAATTATGCCATAGCACCCAAAAAAATCCCAGCAGAATCCATCATATGTGCAGTAGAATCCAGCCTAACCAAATTAAATACAGATGAAGCTGACAGAATAAGACACCAGGTTACTCACATCTTATGCACAACGAAACCACC
>BLBF01000011.1:40374174-40454686 GCA_015471245.1 Laticauda colubrina
CACCTGCTGGACTTCAATCTAATCACATTACATTGGTGACAAACAACTGCTCTAGGAACACTTAATCTTAATTATTTCTAATTATTTCTAATTCTTAGCAATTTCGATTATAGATTGCTCTGTAAGACCCCAATGAATAGGAATAGTGGTATAGGAAGATGCTGGTATTTACTCAGCAATTACAATGGTATTTGTTGGGCATCTTTCCTTGTGTCAAGAAAAAATATATCAGTTTAAAGATTTAAGGTTAGATTTTGTGAAAAATCTGAACCTATATGGAAGTGGTATATATTTTTGGTCTATATACAGCACTGAAATCCTCCCTGCTCAGTATTCCATTGGACCATTGGAGACATTCAAAAGTTTCTCCATGATTACAATAACCGTATTTTCTTGGAAAAAAATAAAGGACAAACGTGTAAAAAGGAGAAATCAGAGACCTTCATAAGGATAAAAATGTTTAACTGCTTATGTTGTAAGTTTGCTTTATAAAGGAAGATTCAAGATGAAAACCAAGAGGCTGTGCATTAAATGGTACTCTTTGTATGTTAAAAGTTAAATGACCAAAATAAAGGACAAAAGTGAGTTTTTGAAAAATAAATCCAAAGAATAGCTTTCTGAAATAATGTTCTTTAAAACCAAGAACTTATGGTCACTGTCCATGATATATGCTGACAGATGTACCATTTGTATTTCTTAGGTAAATCTGGCTGACAATCGTGTCATTGTTATGGTCAGTCAAGGAGTTGAACTAATCCGACTGAAAAAAGAAAAGATTGAGGCATGGGCTGATGACATTATTCTCAAGAAATTGAATAAACTAAAGGTTAAATATCCCAGGTGAGTGTAGTTGAGGCTGGCATTTGCTGAATTTGTGTGGAAATGGTCATGATCAACACTGTATCATGGTCAAAGAGGTTTATGCATCATTTACTATATCTAGTTAAAGTCTTGTAGAACTTCCTTCATATGAATAGAATTCAAATTTAACTTTTTGTGTTGAACTCCAAGCAGCTGGTTTACTTTTTTCTTTGAAAAATAAACCGAGAATCCTTCTACAGAATTATTACCAGTGTGATATAGCGGATAATTGCTTTACTAGGATTGGAGACACCTTGGTTCAAATCCATTCTCAGCTATAGAAACTCGTTGAGTGATGGAGCTTGTCCCATGCTCTCAGCTCTCCCTTAAGGCCCTGTCACACTGCAAAAACGGATGCAAAGAGGAAGCAAAACGGAAAAAAAATCTTGCCATCCATTCTAAAACGCGATGTACTCACTGCCTCCGTTTGGCTTCCTCTCAATCCGTCCAGCATCCATTTATTGACGTTTCATCCGCTCCAAAAGTTTTAGGCTGCCTAAAACTTTTGCGCGGAAAATGTATCCAGTTCGTCCATTCTGCATCCGCTACGCATCCACTACGCATCCGTTCTGCATCCGTTCTGCATCCGCTATATCCGCTAGGCATCCGCTACGCATCCGTGGAACTCCATCCGCTCCAGCGGTAAATGGACGCAGGGAGGAAGTGGAACGGACGCAGAACGGATGCAGAATGGAAACAAAGCGTTTAAAACGGAAAAAACGTTCGTA
The DNA here is from genome assembly GCA_015471245.1 of Laticauda colubrina. NCBI lineage: Eukaryota > Metazoa > Chordata > Lepidosauria > Squamata > Elapidae > Laticauda > Laticauda colubrina. The sequence continues at coordinate 40,375,764 of BLBF01000011.1, forward strand.
GAGGGGACCTATCTCGGATATTAAGGATGCCTAGAGGATGCCTAGAGGATGCCTAGAGGATGCCTAGAGGATGCCTAGAGGATGCAAAGGGACACCTATACTGCCTATAAAAAGGCGGAGCAACTCCTCTGCATCGCACTTTCAGACCAGCAGCCCAGCGGTGCAGACCTCTGCAGCCTTCATCTGACTCTTCCTCTTCCACAGCATCCAGTCATCTCCACCATGGATTGCGACAAAATCCTTTTGGCAGCCAACATCCTTCTGCATCACTGCGAAACCATCAACAGTCTCTGTGAACTCTACTACGGCAAGAAAAGGAGGCACCCAAAAAAAGTCTGGGTCCAAAGATGGTTAGACAGAAGAGCACAGTACCAACTTTACGACAAGCTGATGGTGGAGCTCAGGAGCGAAGACACTCGTGCGTTCCAGAACTTCATGAATATGCCTCCAGCCATGTTTGACGAACTTCTGCAGCGCCTGACACCCAGGTTGAGCAAGACAAAAACCAACTTCCCGCCCAGCCTGGAACCTGGGCTCAGGGTGGCACTCACTCTGTGCCACCTGGCCTCAGGGACCCCCTACAGGAGCATGCAGTAAGGCTGGAGGGTGCCACCCAGCACCATCAGCTTTGTGGTCAGAGAAGTGGTGTGGGCCATCCTCGAAGAACACAAGGAGGAGCTCCTCCAGTGCCCCACCACTGAAGAAGGATGGAAGAAAGTTGCAGAGCAGTGGTATCAGAAGTGGAACTTACCCCACACCGTTGGAGCCATAGATGGCAAGCACGTGGCCTGCAAGGTTCCAGCCAACTCGGGGTCCACTTATTTCAACTACAAGGGCTTCTTCAGCATCATCCTCTTCGCCATGGTCGATGCTGACTACAAGTTCATGTACATTGATGTTTCAGGCAACGGCTCATCTTCCGATACCCAGGTATACAACGACAGTGACCTCAAGGAGGGGCTGGAAAGCAACCTCATGGTGGGCTTCCCAGATCCAGACCCCCTGCCCAACGACACGCAAGATGTGCCCTACTTCATCGTGGGGGATGACGCCTTCTCCCTCTCAACCTACCTCATGAAGCCCTACACCTCCAAATACCTCACCCGGGAAGAGAGGATCTTCAACTACAGGCTGTCCAGGGCAAGGCGGGTGGTGGAGAACGCCTTTGGCATCCTGGCTGACAGGTTCCAGGTACTTCTCAACACCATACAGCATCGCCCACAGAGCATGAGGAGGATTGTGGAAGTTTGCTGCATCCTGCACAATCTCATGCGCACCCGCTACCCAGTCTTGCAGAACAGGCTCGTGGACCTCCAGCAAGGCAATGGGGACATGGAGCCTGGGGAACGGAGGCAAGGGCGAAACCTGATTGACACTGAGGATGTGCAAGGGCCCAACAGAGCCTCACGTGAGGCGAAGAAGCAGCGCAACCTTCTGAAAGACTGGTGCAACTCCCCAGCTGGAGCAGTGGAGTGGCAAGACAGGATGGTAGATGCTTAATGTATGCTTCCTTCAGCCTGTCTCATCATATGGATGAGACTGGGTTATGTATGTTTGGTTGGCCTACAATGAACAGGGCGTTTAATAAAGAGTTGTGTTTATGTTGACATGTGTGGATCAATGATTACATTGTAATTGATAAGGGCCATAGGTGTGGCAGCTGGGAGGGTGGACCATACAGTCCCACTATGCTTGCACTGGAGATTTATCTATCCCACAGCTATCTTAACCCATCCCAAAGCTATCCCTGCCCATCCCACAGCTATCTTAACCCATCCCAAAGGTATACCTGCCCATCCCACAGCTATCTTAACCCATCCCAAAGGTATCCCTGCCCATCCCACAGCTATCTTAACCCACAGGTATCCCTTCCCATCCTACAGCTATCTTAACCCATCCCAAAGGTATCCCTGCCCATCCCACAGCTATCTTAACCCATCCCAAAAGTATCCCTGCCCATCCCCCAGCTATCCTTACCCATCCCACAAGCATGCAAAGGCTAAACCATTTCTAAAAGTTTCCACCCAGACTTTATAGAAAAAAAATAATGAAGCAAGCGTGTGAAACAAAGATAAACTTTATTAATAACAACCTGAAAAGTAAACATGAACCAAGTCAAGTGTCCAAATAAAGTCCAAAAATATCCAGGCAGCCAGTCTCTGGTACTCCGCTTGGTCACTCGGAGGTGTGTGCCCAGTCTAATTTTTAGGGTGCAGGTGCTCTGGAGGTGGATGCTGCTGCAGTGCTGGTCTGAGGTGCTGATGGAGTGCCTGGCCCCGAGAGGACAACAGGGGACGGTGTGTTCAGAAAGGTGTCGGACAGCTGGCTCATCCCCGCGATGCTGAGAGGTCCTTCCTCCATGCCATGGGGTGTCAGCCCCAGTACCAAGGACAGATGTACTGAGGCCGGGCTTGGCTGTGGGATGGAGGAAGGAATAGTGTAGTGGGACTGCCTGCTGTGCAGCAAGCTGAGGAGTGGTGTGGCTGGCATCGATGTCATCGGTGGCATCACTGGCGTGGGTGGCATCGGTGGCATCAGTGGAACAGCTGGCAACGGTGTCGCCCGATGACTCTGTGCCTGGCCTGGGAAGGGCTTCTGCCTGTGCTGCTGGACCTCCGGGTAGCTGTAGCCCTGGCAGGTGAGGGGCTGTTGAAAGCCTTGGTATGGGAAGGACATCACCTGGGGTGGAGGAGCAGACCTGGACTGGGTGGTAGCAGGTGCCTCTGGGTCTGGAGGGTTATTAATCAGCGTGCAGATCCTCTCCTTCACCAGCTGGTACTGGGGATCCGGCATCTCCTTCAGGGTCTGGTTCAAATAATTGAGGAAGGGCTTGCGGTTGGAGCAGGAGGAGTCAATGGGGACTAGCTGAGAGAGGTGACCTATGCTGGTGCGGATGGTGTCCCTGATCTCCACCAGGACCTTGTGGCTGTCCCCCTCCTGCGGTCTGGCTCTCTGCCTTCTTGTGGAGGCGGCGATGTGGGTGGATGGGACTTCGGCAGCGGTGGACTCGATGTTTCCTTTCTCCCACCACACCAGGGAGTCCTCCTCGCTCTCCACCAAGCTTTCAACACCTGCCTGGGGGTTCTCCACCGTGGCACGCTCCACCGAAACCTGCCTGGAGACAGGGACTGACTCTCGGCTGGAAGAGGACTGGGTCGCAGCAGGCTGCCTGAGAGTGAGGGTAGACAGATGGGCTCCTGGTGTTGCTCGGTGGTGGATCTCACCCTCCAGGAAGCTGCACCTGGCCATGATGTAGTTCTCTCTGTCCGGCAGCTTGACTGCGGCCTGGCCAGATTTTTTGCGGTGTAGCTTCCCGTACCAGGTGTGCATATGTTTCCACCAGCCGAGTAGCACCTCCGAAGTGTAGCCCAGACTCTCCGCCCTCTCTCTCCAAGCAGCATGCTTCCGCTTGGTGTCCCTGTACAGCCGGTGTCCCTTCCGCCACAGATAGTCCTTCTCTCTCAGCCACTCCAGCACCTCATCTTCGTGCGCCTCCTCAATAAAGTACTGCCTCCTCTCCCGTTGACGCGAACGACTCTTCCTCCCTCTGGCAGGGCCATATGGGCCCTCATCAGAGGGACTTCGAGGTTGTAGGGGCTGCTCCTCCACACCAACAGCAGCAGCAGCAGCAGCAGCAGCAGCAGCAGCAGCAGCAGAATCATCATCATCAGAAACATCACCAGCAGGATCATAATCAGCATCATCATCAGCAGCAGCAGCAGAATCTCCAGCAGAATCAGAATCAGAATCAGCAGCAGCAGCAGCAGCAGCAGCAGCAGCAGCAGCAGCAGCAAGACCAGGATGAGCAGCAGCAGAGTAAGCACCAGCAGCAGGACCAGCAAGACCAGGAGCACGAGCAGAACGAGCAGGACCAGCAGGACCATGAGCAGCTTCAGCAGAGTGCGCAGCAGCAGAAGCACCACTGCCAGGAGCAGCCACAGCAGAAGCTCCAGCAAGAGAAGAGCGAGCCCAAGCAGCAGAAGCCCCAGCAGAAGCAGAGTCACGGACATGGGGCGGGAGGGTGGCCCTGTCCCTCTTGCCAGGGATGGCGGCAGGTTGCTGAGCCTTTCGCTTCTTCCCCATGGTTGTGGGGTTGCTGGCTGGCAGGGAGGCTGGCAGGAAGGCTTGCAGGAAGCCTGGCAGGGAGCCTGGCAGGAAAGCAGGCACCAAGGCTGGCAGGCAGACTGGCTGGCAGGGAGGCTGGAAGGCAGGCTGGCAGCAATGCTGGCAGGGAGGCTGGCAGGGAGGCTGGAAGGCAGGCTGGCAAGGAGGCTGCCCAGGAGGCTGGGAGGCAGGCTGGGAGGCAGGCTTGGATGCAGGCATGCAGGCAGGGCAGGCAAGGAACTCAAAGTGTCCAGCAGCAGGTCTTCCCTCGGAATGCTGGCCACGTGCGAGCTGCTTCCCTTTATATCCGGGGGGCTTGCGCAATGCATCCCCCCCGCATGCGCAATTAACGCCAGGCATCTGTTCCGCTTCCACTGTGCATCCGCTAGGCTTCCACTGTGCATCCGCTTCATCCGCTGTGCATCCATTTTGTATCCGTTTTTTCCGTTCTGCGTCCGCTCTCCTGAGACCCCCCCGAAGCCCTGTGAACGTGCCATCCATTCTGCATCCGCTGGGCTTCCATTCCGCATCCGCTTTGCATCCTCCCTGCGTCCTCCCCGCGTCCGTTTCATCCGCTCCAATTATGCAAATTTTCGCCCCTTTTGAGCGCGGATACAATGGAAGGAACATTTTCCCCTTCCGTTGTGCCCTCTCTGCATCCGTTGGGCAGTGTGACACGGCCTTTATCTCATAGGATTGTGGTTGTGATAAAATGAAGGGAAGACAATTTATCTATTGAACAACTAAACAATACAGGTAATTACCCAGGTACAAACCTTCATTTAGCTAATTTTCACAAGAACTAATTTATTCAGAAAGGGTACTTACATTAGAAATTCAAAACTGCAACCAAAAAGAGGCCTCTGTAGCCATGTGACTTGGACTCAGTCACTGCTATAGCAGTGGCCGTTTTTAACTGAAGCTGGCAAGTTCCCTCCCCCCCCCTTTTTTTTTCTCCCTGGTCACATAGCCAATCAAAATCAAGTGATTTTTGCAGCTGACACAGCGCTGAGTTTGGTTTTGATTTTTTATTTTTTTTAATGTGTGGGAAGGGCTAGAATTGAGTACTAGAATTGTTTCTGTAAGTATTTTTAAATATTCTTTTTTTGTTATTCTATAGTACTGTACCATTTGTAAGCACTTTGGGAACTGCTCTGCTTTTTAAATACTATACTTTTCAAACTATTGTTTGCAAGTACAGTACTTTGCAAAGATAAAGCTTGTTTGCATTTGCCTTGAAACTACTTACAAAAATGCTCACTAGCATCTTGACAAAGCATTCTATAATGTTAACAGAAAACAGATCAGAGTTGGAAGGGACTTTGTAAGTCTTCTAGTTCAACCCTCCCCCTCCCGCCCAAGTGGGAGACCCTACACCATTTCTGACAAATGGCAATCCAATCTCTTCTTGAAAGTCTCAAGTGATAACGCTCCTATAACTTCTGAGGGGAAGCTGTCCCATTGGTTGATTGTTCTGTCAGAAAGTTTCTCCTTATTTCCAGGTTAAATCTCTCCTTGTTCAGTTTCCATCCATTATTTCTTGTCTGGCCTACAGGCGCTTTAGAAAATAGCTTGACCCCTTCCTCCTCCCTGTGGCAGCCCCTCAAATATTGGAAGACTGCTATCATGTCTCCCCTGGTCCTTCTCTTCACCAGACTAGCCAAGCCCAGTTCCTGTAACCGTTCTTCGTATGTTTAGTCTCCAGTCCCCTGGTTGCTCTTCTCTGTACTTTTTCTAGAGTCTCAACATTTTTTTAATAAAGTGAACAAAACTGGATGCAGTACTCTAGGTGTGGTCTTACGAAGGCTTTATAGAGTGGTATTGATCTTGATTGTATCCCTCTGTTAATACAAATTAGGATTGCATTGGCTTTTTTGGCTGCTGCTGCACACGGCTGGCTCATATTTAGCTGTTGTCCACTAAGACTCCAAGATCCCTCTTGCAGTTACTACTATCGAGCCTGGTTTCAAAACCCAGTCTATATGTGTACTTTTGGTTTTTCTTGCCTAAGTGTAGGACTTTACTTTTCGCTAAATTGAATTTCATTTTGTTAGATACAGCCCAGTGTTCTAGTCTGTCAAGATCCATCTGGATCTTGAGCCTATCTTCTTGGGTGTTAGCTATTCCTGCCAGCTTAGTATCATCTGCAAATTTGGTAAGTTCCCCTTCTATTTCCTCATCTAAATCGTTAATGAAGATATTGAAGAGTACTGGGCCTAAGATGGAACCTTGTGGCACCCCACTGCTTACTTCCCTCCATGGAGACTTAGACCCATCAAGGACTACTCGTTGAGTATGGTTTGCCAGCCAGTTGGCAATTGTCAATCTAGTGGTGGTGCTATTCCATGGTGGTGGAGTCCATCTAGTGGTGGTGCTATTCCACTTTTTTCTAGCTTACTAAGAAGTAAGCTTCTTACTTCTTAGTAAAAAAGAAATAAAAATCTCTCACTGTTTTTTTTCCTTTTTGGAAGATGGGAACCACATCTGCTCTTTTCCAGTCCTCTGGTAGTTCCCCGGTGCTCCAGGATTTTTGAAAGATATGGTGCAGTGGTTCTGAGATGACCTCTGCCAGTTCCTTTAAAACTCTGGGATGTAATCCATCAGGCCCTGGTGATTTGTGTTCATCAAGATCAGATAGGTGTTCTCTTACTATTTTTTTTGCTTATTTTAACTTTTATTTCTGGTCTGTCTTTCACAATTATGTTTTTGGTGGGTTGAGCTATAGTTTTTTTTTTTGCGTGAAGACCAATGCAAAGAATGAGTTAAGCAATTCTGCTTTCTCTTTGTTGCCTGTTACTTCTTTGCCGTCTTCTCTCTTTAGTGGACCAACTGTTTCTTTAATTTTTTTCTTGTTATTTATATGTTGGAAGAAACTTTTTAAATTATCTGTGACTTTTTTTGCAAGTCTTTGTTCGTTCTGAGCCTTTGCTATCCTGACTTTGTCTTTGCAGATTCTGGCTATCTGCTAATATTCTGCCTTAGTTGTATGTCCTTCTTTCCATTTTTTGTATTTGTCCTTTTTTGTCCTTTCAATTTGCCAGAGAGATCTTTGTGTAGCCATTGCTGGTTTCTTCTTGGATTTCTTGTTTTTCTTTCTCAGTGGTATTGTTCTGGTCTGGGCTTCAGTGATCATACTTTTCAGAGTTTCCCAAGATTCTTGAGTTGTTTTCCCCTTTAGGATTTTCATCCATGGAATCTTTCCCAAGTTCTCTCTGAGTTTATTAAAATCAGCTCTTTTAAAATCTAAGACTCTGGTGCCATTATGTTCTATTGCTTGTATTTGTGTTATATTGAATTCTAGTCACTCTCACCCAAGGTTCCTGCAATTTCAACTCCTTCTATCACTTCTTCTCTGTTTGTTAGAATTAAGTCCTTTTGGACAACAAAGTTGTCAGCTAGGTTGGTTAGGAACTGATTTGATTTCTCACTTGATGCAGAATTAGTTTTCCAATTGATATCAGGATAATTGAAGTCTCCCATTACTATTGTTGTGTGTTTCCTGCATATGTTTGTTAGTTGGTTGGCAAAAAGGACATCTATTTTTTCTGCTTGATTGGGTAGTCTATAATATGCACCTATGGCCATGTCAATCTTTTTTTCTTTTATATTGACCCATATGCATTCTAGGAGGTTTTCATCTTTGGTTTCATGCATTTCTGTAGCAATATAGTGGTCCTTTACATACAGTGCAACTCCACCTCCTCTTTTATGGGGTCTGTTTTTTTTAATAGTTTGTATCTTTCTACCATTATGCTCCAATCATGGGTTTCATTCCACCAAGTTTCTGTTATTCCAACTATATCATATTTACCTTCATGTATTCGTTGTTCTGAGTTTACCCTGTTTATTCTCCAGACTTTGTGCATTTGTATATGGGCACTTGAGATTTTTATGTCTGTCACTGTGTTTACTGTCTACATAACCTGTGTTGTGCCTGCCTGCCCCTACTTTCTTGCTACCTGTTTGATTAATGCACATGGTATGAGACTCACTATTAAATGCTTGATTTTGATTGACAAGGTTGATAATCTTATCTGCATAAACATCTATTTTGCATACACTAGTATCCTTATTAATTTTAGGTTGCTGGTGACAGAAATGTTCTGTGTCCATTAATTCTCTGTTCCCACTGTTCAGTTTAAAAGTTTATCCAGGAAATCTGTGAATTTAATGCCAAGTAACTCAGTCCCTTTCTTTGATGGATGCAAACCATCTCTTTTGTATAGTTTTTCATTGGACCAGCTGCAGATATTATGACTAATAAAACCAAGCCTTCCCTTTTACACCACTCCTTTAGCCACACATTAAACTCCTCTACACGCTGGCCTTTCCCTTTTTGTTCCTTGTACACTGGTAGAACCTCTGAAAAGATCAGCTTATAGCCCATATTACTAAGTTCATAACCCAAGCTCTGGAAGTCTTTCTGAACAGAAAATACATCCTTCTGGGACATATCGTTTGTACCAAGATGTATAATAGCATCAATATCACAGTCCTTACTGGAATTCTTGACTATTTTAAGAATATGCCTGTTGTCTCTGCCGGCAGTAACACCTGCAGACACCTGACCTCTTTCAAAATCTCCATATCCTTTCCTAAATTTACATCCCTTCCAATTGAATCCCCAATCAGAAGGTGGCTTCTCTTTTTGGATGCCTTGCTCTTCTTGTGTGACTGGTGCTTAATACCTGATTGACACTTTCTCCTTTCCAAAGTAAGTTCTTCTTGTAGGACCATGATCTCCAGCTTATTTGGTTATTGTTTTCACAACTACCTTGACCTGTCACTTTAGTGTCCCTATTAAGGTCAGCAAGGGCACTGTATCTGTTGTGCTGGGACACAACAAAAGCTTTATGTTTATGGTTCATAGCTCTCACCCTGCCAGATCCCATGGTTGTCCATATTGCTGCTTTCCTGTAGGATCTTTGTGGTAGTGGGGGCTGATAGCATGGCAGCTCAATAGATGGCTGGATTGGGCACCTAATTTCTGCTTGAAAGCACAGATTACAGGTTCTAGATAGGTAATCTGTCCACGTAGACTGGTAATTTTTTTACAAAGTGGACAGTATCCAAATTTGAAAAGAGTACTGCGAAAGACAGCTGTAAAACAAGTATTACACTGAACTAAGCCAGTCATTTTGAAATAAAATAAAATCACAATCTCAAGTGCACTAACCCTCAATGTATTATTGGTATTTTTGGTTTAATGGCGCATGGGCTGTTTATCTTTCTCCTTTGTACTCACCCTCTGCCTTCTCACAAGTAGCCAGCAGCTCCTCCCACCAACCTCTTGGAATTTGAAATGCAATGGGAGCAATGTTGTTTGTCCTTGCTTTCATTTTGGAGATTAGCATTTTGACTTATATACCACTTCATAGTGCTTTACAGTCCTCTCTAAGGATTGCCCCAACAACCAGGTCCTCATTTTACCCACCTCGGAAGGTCAACCTTGAGCCTGGTGAGATTCGAACTGCTGGCAGCTGGCAGTCATCAGAAATAGCCTGCGGTACTGCATTCTAACCACTGCGCCACTATGGCTCTTGTTAAGTGTATATGACTGTAGCCTATAGGTTTTTAACTTAAATCGCCTTAAATTTAAGTTGTGGGTACTCTATCACTGGAAGCTGACTGGATATGCATTTATCAGAAATATTCTCTTGTGAGAACAGTGGGTTAGATTAGATGACCTCAAGGTCCCTTCTATATCAGTTACTGTTGCAAACCCAGAATTCTGTAAATCCCTCTACCATCTCCCTCTGGGTGCCTGGCTGGAGACTCTTAAGCTAATTGGTGACAAGTGATTTTTTTTTTTTGAAGCAACTGCAATAGGAGAGTTCTGTAAATTACCATCCCACCCTCTTCTGGGTAGCTGTCTGAAGAAGCTTGAGCTGACTAACAGCAAATGTTATTTTTTTAAAGCAACTGTAAACAGAGAGCTCTGCCAGCCTGCTTGGGAGCAATTTAATTCCTCAGCTGAAGGCTGCACTGGAAATAGCTGATGGTCAGACCGGCAGGAAAGCCTCTCAGTTCAGTTAACGATGACAGAAATCAATTAATGAATCAGAGGAAATAGTCAGGTCTTTGTTCATTTAATGATCCATTTGATTGAAGTAATGAATTTGATTTTAAACATTCGTAAAATTGAGTCTGATTTATTTGACAAATTTTTGACTTTCGAACCTAATTGGCAGGTTCCATTAGGTTCTTATCTTGAGGACGACCTATAGTGTTACTGATGCTATTAATACTAGTAATATATACTTTTTGTCATTCTGGAATTGGAAATCCTTCAGTTTATATGGAGAATTGGAATCACTAGAGTCTCCTTAATATTCTCCATCAGATGCTTTCACTCTGAGAAAATTCTTGAAAAGATGAAGGCTGGTTAGTGACTCATGTTTGTCCTTTCCAAGGAAAACAATTAAGTCATATTTGAAAATAGACAGTGGTCAGTTCTTTTTTCTTTTTAATAAAAATGTTCCATATACCCACAGATACACATGGGTTTTCTCAAAAGCTACTTCTCTTCTAAAGGGCTTCCTGACCTAAACCTGTGATCTAAAGATAACTGTGTAAATGTAATTTCCTCATTCTCCTCCAGGATCTAAGTTTCTATTACAGATGTACTTCGTAATTCTGAATCCAAGTAAGCATTTATTAGCAGCACGATAATACAAATAAGCTAGAGAACAACTGGGTTGGTGGATATGAAAGCAAAAGATAGAAAGCAAAAGATAGGTCTTACATTACTGGTCTCCTTATCCTCCAAACACCAAACTTCTTGACCATATCTTTTACCCTTCCCAAATTTTTCAGAATATTTCCCAAACCAGTTTTAAAGCATTAAGACTTTAAGCAGCAACTCTAGGCATGAATACTTTCTTTTCAAAATACTGAATAATCATTACTGAATAATTATGAGTAGCTCTGAATATTCAAGAGGGTCTGTATACTGTGAAAGCAATTTTAGTATGGTGGTTGCAAGGAGCAAGGGCCCTGATGGAGTTTTTAGAGTTGATTAATAGAAGGATTCTCACCCTTGTAACAGAAAAGTGTGTGTCCAGCATTGTGGAATCTCTTAAAGACATACACAGGGTGGGAAACCATGAACTGTCAGACTGGAATCCAGCTGACTCAGTTTCAGCACTTTTTGTATATCAAATCCCAATGAGCACTTTAACTTTCCCTTTCCTCCCAACCATGCAAAGGTACTTGATTGTCAAGAGCAGGAAGAAGATAAAGTGTAGAGACAAAGAATAGTATCTAAAATGCGCTCTCTCCAGGGACATAATGAATGTAGACATACATGCCATAAATGAAGGCAAATATGTGCCCCAGGATAATGTTGCAAAATCCAATATGGGTTAGTTACTGGGATCAGAAGTTTACTCTTCCAAGCTTTCAGACTCATGCTGGAGCCAATCTTCAGGGAACTGGAGCCCAAAGCACATCTTCTATATATATATAAAAGCAAAATACCACTCACGCCTCATCACAAAATCTCTAGAACCATAAAGCATACAAATCTTGAAATTTGCCACATATGTTCCTCTTGGCTTCTAGGTGCTCACTAAGAAAGGATTTTTCTAAATGACCATCAGAGCATTAGTATTTTGAATGTTATTATTAACACGCTCTGATACTAAGGAGTTCTATTTCCCCTGTCCACTTGAAAAGAAATTTGTTCCAAATGCAAAACACAAGCAGAGGAGAGGAGTTTTAGTTTCACAGTACCAAGCAGCTTTAGTATAGAATAGCCATGACCAGGCTACTTGCCGTCTCCTTGCTCACACAGCAAATACTGTTTCAGTTTCCAAACAGCCCTCAACTCTCACACACTGACAAGATGCTAGCCAGATGAATACCGATAGATGCTGGTAAGCAGAGGCAGATTCCCCCCACCCTTATTTTCCTCCCCAAAAACTAAGCCCAACCACATAGCTTTGTAGCAAAGCATGGGTATTGAGCTAGTATTCCAATAAAGAGAAATTTCCTTGGGAGTGGGCTCCAGCATGAGTTTGAAAGCTCTGGTCCTGGAGACCGATTCAAATTAGATTTTGCATGCGTGCCATATCTCAACCTACAAATACAAGTCAGGCATCGTAAGAAGAGATAAGAAGCTTCAACCAAAAGAAACAAGGAGAGTCATAATGACTTTCTAAATACTACAGGGAAGAAGGAAAGATGCTAGTGGGATGTGATAATCATGTCTGATGAATTCATTCAAATGTAGAGAAACAATACTTGGACACTTAGAAATAGAAAGACTGAAAATATTTCAGATAATCTGCTACTTAAAAGAGGAATCCAGTTTTTAATATTGTTTTCACTTTTCAGTGATGATGAGCTGTGTCAGGTCTTCCTTCGACAGAATGCCTGGGAAATGTTTAAGAAAGATCTATTGAAACTTGTGATGGAGCCCAAACTCATGAAGATGGTACATCCTCCACATCCATGCCCTACAGCTGAAGTCTACGATTCCTGGAGTTTGAATCAAGAAGGAATTTTGGATCTTTCTTCTTTGTGTTACAGAATACCACGGCCGCCACCTAAACTCAAATATGTTCCTATTCAATTAACCCAAACAAGAGAAAGTCTACCAGTTATTCTACCAAAGCTGATTCATGGCATCTCAGTTGTGCGTCCCAATTTGGATGACGCATTTTAATAGCATCAGGGTTTAGATGCATAAGTCAGCCATGTAGGTACAGTTGTAAAAGACTGTAGGATGATAATACTACTTACGTGTTTATGGCTATTTGTGCATAAATATGCATTTAATTGTCAAAGACTACATTTCTTTTTATAATTGACACAATGATTAGTGAATCTAGTCCATTTCATTTTTTCTGATATTGCAGGGAAATTAATTTCTTTTACAAGGTAGGTTTTCCCATGAATATATATATATGCACCAGTAAATACATGTTTTGTGTTTAGTGCTGAAATGTTTACATATTTATTTTTATTTATTAAATGTTTATGCCAGCCATCTCTGAGAAAAGGTAACTCTGGGTGGCTTAATGTAAAAAAAAGCTACACAATATCTAGCTCTTCTTCTACAGGCTGATCTGAATCTCACCATTGTTGAAATATGCTGCAAATTTCATATTAACATAACATGCATGGTTGAATAAGTATCACTTATTTTTCAACATAAGACTGAAAAGGAAACAAATACTCCAACCTTTTAAGATTGAAAGTTTTATAATCAAATAGCAATATAAACTGCACTGGTTCTAATTTAAAGTGCTTCACAGTCTTTGGAAAGTCGAGAGACCAGAAATGGAGATGTGGCTTTCCAGATCTCCTTAGGCTTCCATTTCTGCAGTGTTACAGAATGAATGCTACAATGTGGAATATTGTGCTTTTAAGAATACTTTGTTGCCAAGTGTAATTGGACACACAAGGAATTTGTCTTGGTGTAAATACTCTCAGTATACAAGTGAAACTCAAAAAATTAGAATATTGTGCAAAAGTTCATTTATTTCAGTAATGCAACTTAAAAGGTGAAACTAATATATGAGATAGACTCATAAAATGCAAAACAAGATAGTTCAGCCATGATTTGTCATAATTGAGATAATTATGTCTTACAGCTCATGAAAACCCCAAATCCACAATCTCAGAAAATTAGAATATTACATGCAATCAATAAAACAAGGATTGTACATAGAACAATATCGGACCTCTGAAAAGTATAAGCATGCAGATGTACACAGTACTGGTTTGGGCCCCTTTTGCAGCAATTACTGCCTCAGTGTGGCATGGAATGGAAGTTATCAGCCTGTATCACTGCTGAGGTGTTATGGAAGACCAGGATGCTTCAATAGTGGCCTTCAGCTCTTCTTCATTATTCGGTCTCATGTCTCTCATCTTTCTCTTGGCAATGCCCCAGAGATTCTCGATGGGGTTCAGGTCAGGCGAGTTTGCTGGCCAATCAAGCACAGTAGTCCCACGGTCATTGAACCAGGTTTTGGTGCTTTTGGCAGTGTGGGCAGGTGCCAAGTCCTACTGGAAAATGAAGTCAGCATTCCCATAAACCTCATCTGTGGAAGGAAGCATGAAGTGCTCTAAAATCTCCTGGTAGACGGCTGCATTGACCCTGGACTTAATGAAGCACAGTGGACCAATGCCAGCAGATGACATGGTTCCCCAAATCAACACAGACTGTGAAGACTTCACCCTGGACTTCAAGCTGTGTGTGTCTCTCCATTCTTCTTCCAGACTCTGGGTCCTTGATTTCCAAATGAGATGCAAAAGTTGCTCTCATCAGAAAAGAGGACTTTGGACCACTGAGTAACAGACCAGGTCTATTTTTCTTCATCCCAGGTAAGACGCTTCTGATATTGTTGTTCAGTAGTGGCTTGACAAGAGGAATACAACATTTGAAGCCCATGTCCAGGATCCATCTGTGTGTGATGGCTTTTGATGCACTGACTCCAGCCTCAGTCCACTCCTTGTGAAAGTCCCCAACACTTTTGAATGGCCTTTTCCTGACAATCCTCTCCAGGCTGCGGTCATCCCTGATGCTTGTGCACCTTTTTCTTCCACACTTTTCCCTTCCACATAACTTTCTATTAATGTGCTTTGATAGAGCACTTTGGGAACATCCAACATTGTTTGCAATTCCCTTTTGAGGCTTTCCCTCCTTATGGAGGGTGTCAATGATGGTTTTCTGCACAACTGTCAGGTCAGCAGTCTTTTCCACAATTGTGATTCCTACTGAACCAGACTGAGATATTTAAAGGCTCAGGAACCCTTTGCAGGTGTTATGGCTTAATTAGCTGATTAGAGTGAGACACTTTGAGCCTGGAATATTGAACCTTTTCATAATATTCTAATTTTCTGAGATTGTGAATTTGGAGTTTTCATGAACTAGAAGCCATATTCATCTCAATTATGACACATCACAGCTTGAATTATCTTACTTTGCATGTAATGAGTCTATCTCATAGTTTAGGTTCATCTTTTAAGTTGCATTACTGAAATAAATGAACTTTTGCACGATATTCTAATTTTTTGAGTTTCACTGGTACATAAAAGAAAATATATATTCATCGAGTCGAGAATGACACTTAATAATAGTCATAGGATACAATAAGCAATCAAATCATTCTAGGAAACAGTCAATATAAATTGTAAGTATACAAGCAACAAAGTTACAACTATACAGTCACAAGTGGGAGGGGATGGGTGATAAGGAGCGATTACAAGATTAACAGTAACAGTAGTGCAGACTTTGTAATAGTTGAACAGTGTTGAGGGAATTATTTGTTTAGCAGAGTGATGGCTTTCGGGAAAAAAAACGTTCTTGTGTCTAGTTGTTCTGGTGTGCAATGCTCCATAGCATTGTTTTGAGGGAAGGAGTTGAAACAGTTTATGTCTGGGATGTGAGGGGGTCTGAAAATATTTTCACAACCGTCTTTTTGACTCGTGCAGTATACAGGTCCTCGACTGAAGACAGGTTAGTAGTGATTGTTTTTTCTGTAGTTCCAATTACTCTCTGAAGTCTGTGTCTGTTCTGTTAGGTTGCAGAACTAAATGAGACAGTTATAGAGGTACAGATGATAGACTCAATGATTCCTCTGTAGAACTGAATCAGCAGCTCCTTGGGCTGTTTGAGCTTTCTGAGTTGGCGCGGAAAGAACATTCTTTGTTGTGCTTTTTTGATGACATTTTTGATGTTAGCTGTCCATTTTAGGTCATGTGATATAGTAGAACCTAGAAATTTGAAGGTCTGTACTATTAATACGGTGTTGTATAATATTGTAAGAGGTGGTAATATGGGAAGGTTTCTTCTAAAGTCTACCACCATTTCTACAGTTTTGAGAGTGTTCAGTTCCAGATTGTTCTGGTTACACCACGAGGCAAGTTGTATAACCTCCTGTCTGTATGCAGATTCGTCATTGAATTGAATGAGACCAATCATTGTTGTGTCATTAGCAAACTTCAGTATTTTAATAGATGGATCATTTGAGATGCAGTCATTGGTATATAGGGGGAAGAGAAGTGGAGAAAGCACACAGCCTTGAGGAGGGGACTGTGCTGATTGTTTAGGTATTGGATGTGATTTTGCCTAGTTTCATCTGCTGCTTCCTGTCTGTTAGGAAGCTTATGATACACTTAACAAGTGTGTTTGTTCAGGTACCGCTAGTTGGTTTAATTTATTTAGAAGAGTGTCTGGAATGATGGTATTGAATGCTACAAAGAGGAACTTTGCATAGGTATTTGGAGATTCAAGGTGTTGTAGGATGTAATGCAGAGCCACAGTAACAGCATCATTTGTCGATCTGTATTTGCTTGGTATGCAAACTGCATGTTATCTAACCGTGGATCCGTGATGGTTTTCAGGTGGGACAGCACAGGCCTTTCAAAGATTTTCATAACTACTGATTTTAGAGCAACTGGTCTATAGTCATTCAGTTTCTTGATGGAGTGCTTCTTTGGCACTGGGATGATAGTAGAATATACTATAGTACTTGAAGCAGGAAGGAGAGTTGAAGCCAGCAGATGCCCATTAGACAGTTACTTTTAATTAGTCTGATTCACTTATATATTTCTAGGTGCTTTCTGAAGTACTTTCAATCACTTTACATTTCACTGATTGCTATGTGTGCTTAGCTCTCTTCCTATGACTAAAAAGACTTGCTTGTCATCTGAAGTGACTGGGAACCTCAGATCTAAGGTAGAGCCTTGGAATGGTGCTGGCCTAATGAAAGCTACTCAGTGTCAAAAGTGAGCATACTCTGGCCTCACTTCCAATCTCTGATATCCTGCTCATAGCAGAAATAATAATAATTGGCAAAAGTGGCTCTAACACTTCAATTCAATCTGATTGTTTGCAGGTCCCAACAAAAATAAAATTATCTTCAGGCTTTTTTGCATTTTGCTTACAAAGAGGCAGATGCGATTTATAACCTGTTCCTGTTTACACAGAAGGCAGATAAACAAACAGTAGACACTTTTCCTGTGTATTTTGACATAATTTTTGAAAGAACATAATTTTTGAAAGGCATTTTTAAAATATTAGGATTCAAGGAATAGAGATTATGTTGACTGTATGCCAAAAGATTGTCTAAAACATATTAATTTAGAGAATGGCCTGTGTTTTTTATAAAGGACAAGATTGTGATGTATCAATTTTTTTGCACTATAAGACACTCCAGATCATAAGACACACCTAGCTTTTGGGGAGAAAAACAAGAAAACAAATTCTGCCTCTAGCTCCCAGCAACTTGCCTCCTTGTAGGAAACAGCTAACAGCCTGGTTAGCTTCACTGCAAACTGATTTAGCACAAGCAGCTGATTGGCAGTTGGATTAGTCTCCCGGAATACCGACCATCAGTTGTTCCAGGCTGCGGGGTTTGCCACTTCTGCACATCCTGTTTTTGCCTGTTCTAGGCGGTGGGGATCGGTGACAGGTCGTGGCAGTGATCAGTGGCGGTGATCCCCACAGCCTGGAACAGTTGATCGGCAGTGTTGATCCAACCGCCAATCAGCTGCTTGTACTAAATCAGGATGTGCTGAAGCTGACCAGGCTGTTTGCCAGGCGGGTGGGCGGTGCTTTGTCAACATTCACTCTATAAGACACAAAGACATTTCCACCCACTTTTGGGGGGAAAAAAGTGTGTCTTACAGTGCAAAAAATATGGTATATTCAACCACCCAGAAAGAGAAATTATTCATATAGCATGACTTGACCCTGGATGTAATAGTAAATATAATCAGAATAGAAGAATCCTTGATATCTCAAATCCAAATTTTGAAAACTTCTGGCAGAGGTACATATTGTTTAAGTTAGCTCAACTTTGGAACAAACATCTTACAGGAAACCCTCTAGACTAAAATTTACAAATTTTCTGACTAAAGTCAACAATAATGTCAACAATAGTAAGAAATACTCTAGGCGTTTGTTGGATAAAGTATCTTGTCTTTGTTTGGAATGGACTTTGGCAAAGCAGTTCCAGTTGAAATGGCTGAGTCACATCCTAGATTGATTATCTGGGAGGAGTTTGAGCTGATCAATTTTGAACAAGTGGACAGAGGCTCGACTGTTGTGAGTTCTGCCACCTGGTGTTTGAATTCGTGCTCTTCTGCAAACCTTGAAAGAGGTGGTGGTTCACCCCTTCCTCAGGCGGCCATCCTTGGACCCTATGGTTTTAGATAACTTTTGTCCAATTCCAACCTTCCCCTTTTAAGGAAGGTTGCAGAGAAGGAGATGGGCTTTACCTTTACCCTTTTCAGTTAGGGTTCAGGCTGAGCTATAGTATAGATACTGCATTGGTTGCACTTGTGGATGACCTTTGGAGGACTTGGGATAGGGGTGGCATATCCATCCTAGCACCTGTGGATCTGCCAGCAGATTTTGATACCATTGATCAAGTAGTTTGCTGACCACCTCTGGGGAGTAGGAGTGGGGGCACTGTTTTGCTGTGGTTTTCCCTCTTTTTTCCTGATTGATATTGATCAGTGCAAGTGGGGAAGAAGAGATCCAGCCTTAGGCCCCTTTGTGGGGCTGCTTCAGGACAAGTCTCTCTTCCCTTCTATGTAATAGCTATTTGAAGCTACTGAGAGAGGTCATCCACTGGCATGGGACTTGGTGTCATCAGTATGGTAAGCAGTTGGGAAGGGGGTCTATATGAACTCATAACTCCTGCTGGAAAATAGGTACCATAGCAGTCATGGCCAGAGGGCCTCTTGCACAAATCCATCTTGTGTCAATTGCATCCATGACAAAGAAATCAAATATCAAATAATTACATTATACATAGTTTATATTGTTTTCTGAATCGTTTTTTAGAAACTACAGTTTTAGAAGTAATAAAAGCTAGTTAGGTATTACATATTGTTACAATGAGCCACAAAGAACTATCTTGTGTTGATATCTTATCTCCACTTGGCAAAGGGCAATAAATGGTAACTGAAAATAGAAGAAAGGCAGATTCTTGAGTTTCCCCCATATTAACAGTTTTTTATAACATAAGATGATAAGTGTAGAGAATCCTATAAATAGAGACAACTCCTACAGTTCAGAATCCTCGCCCTAACTCTGATAGTAGCATATTGTATAGTTTGTCATTGTCTTTGATTTGCATTCAGATCTGACCAATATAAGCAGAAGTGCAGCAACAATGGTTATGTAATTAATTTAAGGTTAAGATGACAGCATTACTTGGAAAAGCAGTTAAAACATTTCAATGTATTTACTTTGATTAAAAATTAACTGGAGGTATAAAAAATAAGGTGGCCAGGTCTGTGAGGCATTCCTTAAAGCCCATGTCACACAGCACCAACGGATGGAAAGAGGATGTAAAATGGAGAGAAAAACTTGCCATCCGTTCGTTAACGCGATGCATCCGTTCTGTACTCACTGCATCCGTTTTTCATACTCTCTATCCGTCCAGCATCCGTCTACTGTGATTTCATCCGTTCAAAAAGTTTTGAGCTGCACAAAACTTTTTGAGCGGATAAAGTATCCAACGTGTCCGTTCTACATCTGCTACACATATGGGGAACATCCGTTCTACATCCGTCATCATCCGTTACGCATCTGCTTTATCTACTAGGCATCCGCGGCACATCCGCGCAACTCGCATCCGCTCCAGTGGAAAACGGACACAGGGAGGAAGCGAAACGGACGTGGAACGGACATGCAGCGTTAGTAGCACGGACGTAGAAAAGATGAAAGTGGATGCAGCTCGCATACAAAGCATTAAAACAGAAAAAACATTCGTATAGGGGACGTATCTCGGATATTTAGGATATCTGCAGGATGTCTAGAGGATGCAAAATGACATCTAGCGGAAAACCTATATTTCCTATAAAAAGGGGGAGAAATCACCTGGATCTCACTTTCAGTCCAGCAGCCCTGCGGTGCAGACCTCTTCAGCCTTCATCTTGCTCTTGCTCTTCCACAGCATCCAGTCATCTCCACCATGGATTATCACACACTCCTTTTGGTAGCTGCTATCATTCTACAACAGTGCGAAGCCCTCTACAGGCTCTTTCACCTGTTCTACGGGAAGAAAAGGAGGTGTCCAAGAAGTGTCTGGGTCCGAAGATGGATCGCGAGAAGAGCCGAGTACGGACTGTATAACAAGCTGATGGTGGAGCTGAGGAACGAAGATTCTCGTGCATTCCAGAACTTCATGAGGATGCCGCCAGCCATGTTTGATGAAGTTGTGGAGCGGCTGAGACCCAGGTTGACCAAGGCAAACACCAACTTCCGGCCCAGCCTGGAACCTGGGCTCAAGGTGGCACTCACTCTGCGCCACCTGGCCTCAGGGATCACCTACAGGAGCATGCAGTACGCCTGGAGGGTGCCACACAACACCATCAGCATTGTGGTCAGAGAAGTGGTGCAGGCCATAATCGAAGAATACCTGGAGGAGCTCCTCCAGTGGCCCTCCACTGAAGAAGGCTGGAAGAAAGTTACAGAGCAGTGGTATCAGAAGTGGAACTTCCCCCACACCGTTGGAGTCATAGATGGGAAGCACATGGCCTGCAAAGCTCCAGAGAACTCAGGGTCCACTTATCACAACTACAAGGGCTTCTTCAGCATCATCCTCTTCGCCATGGTCGATGCTGACTACAAGTTCATGTACATCGATGCTTCAGGCAACGGGTCATCTTCAGATGCCCAGGTATACAATGCCAGTCACCTCAAGGAGGGGCTGGAACGCAACCTCATCATGGGCTTCCCAGATCCAGACCCCCTGCCCAATGATACACAAGATGTGCCCTACTTCATCGTGGGGGATGACGCCTTCTCCCTCAGAACCTACCTCATGAAGCCCTACACTTGCAGATGCCTCACCCGTGAAGAGAGGATCTTCAACTACAGGCTGTCTAGGGCAAGGCAGGTGGTGGCGAACGCCTTTGGTATCCTGGCCAACAGGTTCCAGGTACTTCTCACCACCATGCAGCATCACCCAGAGACTGTGAGGAACATCATGGAAGCTTGCTGCATCCTGCACAATCTCATGCGCACCCGCTAACCAGTGTTGCAGAACAGACTTGTCGACCGTCAACAAGGGAATGGGGACATGGAGCCTGGTGAATGGAGGCAAGGGCGAAACCTGATAGATACTGTGGATGTGCAAGGCCCCAACAGAGCTTCACGTGAAGGGAAGAAGCAGCGCAACCTCCTGAAACACTGGTGCAACTCCCCAGCTGGAGCAGTGGAGTGGCAAGACAGGATGATAGATGATTAATGGATGCTTCCTTCAGCCTGTCTCATCACACTGATGACATTGTGCCATGTATGTTGAGTGGCCCTACAATGAACAGGGCATTTAATAAAGAGTTGTGTTTATGTTGAAATGTGTGGATCAATGATTAAATTGTTATTGATAATAAAGGGCCATAGGTGTGGCAGCTGGGAGGATGGACCATACAGTCCCACTATGCTTGCACTGGAGGTTTATCTATCCCACTGCTATCCTAACCCATCCTACAGCTATTACCCATCCCACAGGTATCCCTGCCGAACCCACTGCTATCCTTACCCATCCCACAAGAATGCAAAGGCTTAAACCATTTCTAAAAGTTTCCACCAAGACTTTATTTACTAAAATAAATGAACCAAGTGTGTGAAGCAAAGATAAACTTTATTAATAACAAATTGTAAAAGCAAAATGACCCAAGTAAAGTGTCCCAAGCAAAGATAAAGTCAACAGGTAGCAACCCAATCTCTGGCACTCTTCTCAGTCACTCTGAGGCGTGCCCATAGTTTCAGGGGTGAAGGGTCCAGGTGCTGTGGAGGTGGCTGCTGCTGGAGTGCTGGTCTGAGGCGCCATTGGGGTGCCTAGCCCCGAGAGGACAACAGGGGATGGTGTGTGGAGGAAGCTCTCAGAGAGCTGGCTCAGTCCTGTGATGTTGAGAGCCCCTTCCTCCAGGACATGGGGTGTCAGTCCCAAGACCGATGACAGATGTTCTGAGGCCGGGCTTGGCTGTGGGGTGGAGGAAGGAGGAGTGTAGTGGGGCTGTCTGGTCTGCAGCTGAGCGGGGTGAGGCGTGGGTGGCATCTGTGGCATGGGTGGCATCTGTGGCGTGGGTGGCATCTGGCGTTGGTGGCATCGGTGGCGTTCAATGTATCTGCGCCTAGACTGGGAAGGGCTGCCTGTGCTTCTGGAACTCCTGGTAGCCGTAGCCTTGGAGGGTGAGGGGCTGTGGAAAGCCTTGGACATCACCTGGGGTGGAGGAGCAGACCTGGACTGGGTCGGAGCAGGTTCAGCTGGGCCTGGAGGGTTGTGCAGAAGACCGGTGATCCTCTCCTTTATCACCTGGTACTGTGATTCAGACATGTCCATGAGGGTCTGGTTGACGTAGATGAGGAAGGGCTTGCGGTTTGAGGATGGTATATCGTTGTGTACCAGCTGAGAGAGGAGATCTATGCTGTGGAGCGCGTGGAGGACCCACTGACGCAGTGGGAGCAAGGAGAGGGCACTGCCACCAGAGACCAGCCCACATCCACCCCCAGCTCCACCTCCGCAGAAAGCAGGCAGAGAGGCAGACTGGAGGGGCAGAGCCACACTGTCCTGCTGGAGATCAGGGACACCATCAAAAGCAGCGTAGATCTCCTCTCTCAGCTGGTCAGGGGAGTCTCCATCGTGGGGCGCTCCACAGAAACCTGCCTGGACACAGGAGCTGATTCTTGGCCAGAAGAGGATTGGCTCTCTGTGGGCTGCCTGAGAGACAGGGTAGACAGAGGGGCTGCTCCTCGGTGGGAGACCTCACCCTCCAAGAAGCTGCACTTGGCCATGACGTAGGTCTCCTGGTCGGTGAGCTTGACCGCGGCCTGGCCAGACTTCTTGAGGTGCAGCTTCCCATACCAGGTGTGCATGTGCTTCCACCACCCGAGGAGGACCTCCGAAGTGTAGCCCAGGCTCTCCGCCTTCTCTCTCCAAGCTGGTGTCTTGGTGTCTCAATAGAGCCTGTGTCCATTCCGCCATAGGTACTCGTTCTCCCTCAGCCATTTGAGCACCTCATCCTCATGTTCCTCTTCGATGGAGTACTGCCTCCTCTCCCTATCTCGCGTATGTCTCTTCCTCCCTCTGGCAGGGCCTTCTGGGCCCTCATCAGAAGGGCTTCAAGGTTCTAGGGGCAGCTCCACCACACCACCACCAGCAGCAGCAGCAACAACAACAGCAGCAGCAAAAGCAGGACTAGCAGGACCAGCAGCACCAGGATCATCATCATCAGAGTAAGCACCAGGATCATCATCAGCAGAGTAAGCACCAGCAGCACCAGCAGGACCAGGAGCACCAGCAGCACCAGTAGGACCAGCAGCACCAGCAGGACCAGGAGCAGCACCAGCAGAGTAAGCACCAGCAGAAGCACCAGCAGGACCAGGAGCAGCGCCAGCAGAGTAAGCACCAGCAGAAGCACCAGCACCAGCACCAGGAGCAGCGCCAGCAGAAGCCCCAGCACCAGCAGAGTCAGCCCGAGCAGCAGAAGCCCCAGCAGAAGCAGAGTCAGCGCCAGGGGGTGGGATGGTGGCCCTGTCCTTCTTGCCAGGGCTGGCAGAAGATGGCACAGGCTTCCTCTTCTTCCCCATGGTTGTTGGCTGGAGATGTGTCTGGCAGCAGGTCTTTCCTCTGAATGGTGACCTGCTTGCGAGCTGCATCCTTTTATATCCCCGGGGCTGACGCAATGCATCCCCCCCGCATGCGCAGTGAACGCTTTGCATCCGCTAGGCATCCGCTAGGCTTCCGTGTTGCATCCGCTGTATCCGCTCAGCATCCGGTCTGCATCCGTTTCTTCCGCTGCGCGTCTGCTTCGCTGTGCTCCCCCGGAAGCCCTGTGGATGTGCCATCCGCTTCCATCCGCTAGGCTTCCGTGGAGCATCTGCTTAGCATCCCTGCTACATCCTCCCCACGTCCATTCCTTTCCGTTGTTGTCCGCTCTGCTTATGCAAATTCGGGGCACTTTTGAGAGGGATTACAACGGATGGAAAATTTTCTCGTCCGCTATGTCCTTTTTACATACTTTTTGCATCCGTCGGCCTATGTCACACGCCCTTAATATTTTGGTCCAGTGTAGTGCAAAGAGGAAAGCTGACAAGTATTTAAGTAGGATCTCTCCTTCTGCATAATTATAAGTAAAGATAATCCTTGAATACATTAATGTGTAAAATAATAAAGGCAGGACACTAAATAATAAAACGAGCACCTATAATTACTGTCTCTATGTCTAGCCAATACAAAATACTTGGAAAAAAAATACTTGAAAATAAAATGCTCTTGCTTTGTAGTTGATCAGCTGTTCATTTCAGCCTGAAGTTGATAGTTGCTCAGCTGATCATTTCAGCCTGAAGACTCACTGCCAGCTACACCACTCAGGATTGAATAAACTAAGTAAATGTGAATGGGGCAGTGTCCGTAGGGGCACTGCTCCTTCCTCCATGCTCCTTCCTAAAATCTAAGGATTATAAGACATTCAAATAGTTGTTCATTTCCTCTTGTCTTCCATTCTGGGAAAATAGGAAGGCTGGAACATGAACACCATGTTTCCTGCATCAGGACAAAGTTATCTCAACAAATAAATGCTCTGTCTTACATATTAGCAAAAAAAATATCAGAAAATAAAATACAAGCTAGTCAAGACCTTGTTGATGATCCAAACTCTGTCAAGAACCTTGGAGTACTCATCTCTAATGATCTAAATGCTAGAACCCACCTACATAGCCAAAAAGGCATTAAGAGTTGTAAACCTAATCTTATGTAGCTTTTTCTCTGGTAATATCACTCTACTAACTAGAGCATAAAAACATTTGCTAGACTAACACTTGAATCCAGCTCATCAGTCTAGAACCCATATTATGTATCTGATATTAACACTAGAGAAAGTCCAGAAATATTTCACAAGAAGATTTCTCCACTCTTCTACTCATTGCAGAATACCTTATGCCATCAGACTTGAAATTCTAGATCTGGACAATCTAGAACTACGCCACCTTTGGTCCGATCTTAGTATATAAAATTATATATTGCAATGTCCTACCAGTCAATGAATACTTCAGCTTCAACCATAACAATACAAGAGCACACAATAGATACAAACTCAAGGTTAACCGCACCAAACTTGATTGCAGAAAATACGACTTCAGCAACAGAGTGGTCAATGTCTGGAATCCTCTACCTGACTCTCTGGTTTCTTCCCCAAACCCCCAAAACTTTAACCTTAGACTGTTTACTATTGACCTCACCCCTTTCCTAAGAGGTCTGTAGGGGCGTGCATAAGCGCACCAACTCTACAAAGTCTTCTATCTATTTCATGTATTTATAACCTGTTATCTTATAATCACTTGATATAAACAAACAAACAAATACTGCGAACTCTGAAGCGCTGGCGTGGGTGAAGTGGGGAAACACAAATGCCAGGAAGGAACATGGCTACCAGGGCTTCGGATGACACCATCTTCCTGCGTCTGCAAAGGGAGTGGGTGGGTGTGGTGAGGAGAAAAGCGGGCGGAGCAGCCAAGGAAGCGCTGGAATGTGGGCGGGGAGGTGAAGCGGGCGATGTGGCTTCCTATTTGCTGGTAGCCGCAGCAGCCGACTCCTCTGTCGGGGCTGAATCGGACCGTGGCAGGCGAAGCTCCTCTCCGGGGAGTCCCCGGTAAGTTATTTCGGGGGCTCGCCGAAGAGGCTGTCCGCAGTGATGGGGACGGGGAATGGAGGCAAGACACGGAAATGAGTACGGAGGCTGGGTAGGGGGCGGAGGAACCGAGAAAGAGGAGATCTCGCTCTTGATGCTGCACCGCAGGGTTGGTGGTGGGGCTCGCCTGGGCGGGGAGGAGCTGAGGGTTTGGAGCGAGAAGGAGAGGAAAATCATCGCCGAGCCCGGAGTAACTTTTGGAACAGTGTAAGGAATTATACTTGTGTCTACAGCAGGAGGGAATCCTGTTTGTCAATCAATTGACAATCTCATTTTTTTGTTCAATGCTTTGAAGTGGAGACCTTTCTTTGAAGTTTAGTATTCAGCATTAAAAGCATTAGATACACGATGTGGAAGTACTGAGCCTTCCGTGGGAAAAAAAGATTGTTGCAAGGTGTCTTTGATTTTCATCTTTCCTTAAAGAAATAAACACTCAACACTCATAAGTTAATTAGGGAAGCAGTTTGAATGATTGAAATTTGGCTTATGTTTCCAAATGCAGGATTTTTTTATTGACAGTCTTTTTTTTCCAGGTGTCCCATCATGTTGTTTGCCTTATTGGAGAATTAAAAAGACATCTTCTGTTATTGCTAAAAACTATAAAATATCCCAGGATATCACAATTGGAAAGATGCTGAAGACCTAAAATTAAATGGGATTATACTGACATTAATCAAGCCACAAGAATATTCCTTGGAGTATCTTGGAGTCATGTTTCTTATAATATAAATTTGAAGAATTTTCCTTTGTTTTCTTGCATATCCTGTATCCATCAACAAGCTTAATTTTATTTGGAAGAGGGACAGATTTTCCAAAGTGCCATTAATGAAAAGGAAAGGGAAGATTGTCACACTTTACTATTCAAATTCTGCAGTGGTATCAGAGACTAATTCTGTTCCTCTTTGGTTGAGTCCATGAAGTGAAGTCAATAGTTTAAACTGCAACTGAGAATGTTTGGATCCTGATTAGGGGATACTTCCCAACCAAATAAGAGGGAGTGTAGGATGGCATCCAGGGAGAGGCTTTATGAACTTTGGATGCTCTACTGTAATAAGGTAAATTGTTTTTTTTTTAAGTTGTCCATTAGTTGCAGTTGTTTTCTAGATGCTGAATAGCTAAGGCTTCAATGAAGATGCTGCATAATATCGTGATAAAGTGTTTTTCAGAGTGCATTTTCTAGTATCATGAATTAGCCACTGATAATTAAGTTCTGTTGCACAGATCATAATTGTTCATTCAGGTTGTAAAGTGTGAATGTAATCAATATGTTTGCCATAGATCTTGTATTAGCAGCAATTTCTTGTAGATGCATTGGCAAACTTGTTTTTGCACAAATAATTTTTAGGCTTGGGAAAATTTGATGGGTGATGTTGAAAATGATTTAAACTGAAGAAATAGTGAGCTGCCGACTAACAAAATGATATATGAACATCAACACAATGTCTTTCTAGAAATTATCCTTAGTTTTGTTTATGTGGTATATTTCTTGTATCTTCCTTGACTTTAGTTTTATAAACATTGCAATTTCTTCAACAGCTTTATTGTACAGAAAGTATGACATTTGCTCATTATTATATAGCAAAAAGCAAGCTGCAGAATGCTTCTCTGAGCAAAGATTTGTTGTTGAATTTTTAATTTTTGGTGCCTAAGCTGGCAAGCTTTTTAAATATAAATACCCTGTTGTTTGACAAAGCTTATGAGCAGGTACTTAATAACAATGTTAAAAAAAAGTCTGATACTGAACTACAGTTTAAGGTAGGGGTAATTTCTAACCTTTTCCCCATAAGAATGCTAATCACTTTTGTATTCATGTGGTGCATTATTTTTACATATAAAGATTTCCTGATAATAACTTACTGGCTATCAGATAGGAAAGTTTGATTAAATACATATTTTATCCCTTTTTAAGGTTGCTGTTTTATGGAAAAAATATCTGAAAAAGTTATCTGGGATCATCTCACTGGTAGCAGTGAGATGATTTGCTCTGTGATGGGGAGAAGAATAGCCCTTTGCAGAAGACAACCTAAATTTCATAGCTAAAACTCAGGATGGATAACTCATGATCAATGCTCAGAATCACCTGAACTGCAAGATGGGTGGCAAGTAAATTTGGTAAATAAACAAGGTAGTTTATTCCGGTGACAAAAAGCATCCAGTTTTTTTTCAGAAGTTACCTCTTTTGAGATGCAACAAAATACTGTGTAATTCACCCTATCTGCTTTTACAATGCTACTTGCAATGATTATGTGCGTGGTATATCAAGAGAATGGCAATGAACTGTAGCTTTTTAATGCAAGAATGGACATGAGCCAGTTCATTCTTATTGTATCTTTGTAGGTTGCAATATGTTCTAAGAACATTTTGAGCTATCAGAAAGCCAATTACTCTCTACTATTGCTGACTTTACATATTGATGTGGTTTGTTATTTGATTTGAAGCAGTGTGTACGTTTGCCCATTGTAGTTGATTAACTTGGTTTAAGATTTAGTTTATCTAATTCAACTTTCATGGTTTATTCAGTTAATGATAGCTTTGCAACAATTCATGAAATTCTTTGGTTGCTTTTCTACTGAATACTGTCATCTCCCTATATTATTAATTGAATTTCAGTTTCAAATAATAGTTAAATTCATAACCATTGCTGACAAGTATTGCTAAATCAGCCTCTGAATTTTCCTATTGAAGTGATCTCTTGTCTTGGCTCTACAAGTTTTATTGGATCTCAAATATTAGTTGAGTTTCATACTTTCTAACAATGCAAGGAATGATGTGAGAGCAGTTGCTTGAGGAAGGCTAAGTAAGTACAAAGCTGATATTGAGGATAGATTTATGGCATTGGAGAAACAATTCTATGAGTTTTTTTGTCATAAATAATAGAAATACATATGTTTTTAATATCAAAACCTACCCTGTTTCTCCAACAATATGGCCTTCCCCAATAGGAAGTCCCAGCATGTTTTATAGGCATGAAATTAAATTCAGCCCCTCTCCCCAAATTAAGGCCTATATTAAAACATACGAAATGGGGGGAAATGGGGGGGGCTTGCTGGTAGGAAGTACTTTTGTTGCATACCCGGATATGGTGCTGCCTGTGTTGACCCCAATATGAAGTGCCCCACCAACGCTGAGGTCAACATCCAAGCTGTTGCTGCCCGCCCGTCCGAAGATGCAAGGGGGGGGGGGGAATTAAATCACCCCCCAAAAAACGGCCTAGCCATTTTTTCAGGGCTCAAAAAAAAATAAGACCCGGCCTTATTATATGAGAAACACAGGTAAAATAAACTGCTTTCAAATCATGTGACTATCTTCTCCATCATGACAAACCAGCATTCTGAAGAATTTAGGTTTGCATGAATTTCTGTTGCCAGCAGGTATTGATTGAACAAACCAGAGCTCTCTCTGTTGGTTATTTACTGTGATATGTAAACTAAGATCCCAACTTGTATCTCAGATAAGCTAGGAATTGGAAGTCAAGAACAAATTTTGAGTTTCTGTCTCTGAGCCAGTAATATGTTGAAATAAATCAATGATAGAGCTTCAATGGTTTGTTCCACTGGCCTCATCGGTAGGAGAAGCCAGACAGGTGTACCTTGATGAACAGCAGCTATAACTCTGGAGAAATCTGGTTTACCATGATATGCTAGTGCAGGGCTGTCAAACTTCTGGCCCATGGGCCAGATGCATCACATGTTGGCCAAGCCTATGCCCAGTTTAGCGAGCATGTCCTGTGCCACGAAACATTTATTAGCTGAAGCATCAATGGGACACAGTCACCTTTTCATTCCCTCTCAGGTTTTTACTCCACTCTTTGTGTGCATTTCAAGACTTGGATCCATGATTATGGAATTGTGTCACCGCCGTGATGTGAGTTTGACACCTCTGTGCTACTGCATTCCATAGATTGTATAATAACTAAGTTAATATGGCTGCTAGATCTCATTTGCTGTTAGATGGCAACAAAGAAGACACAGTAAAATATAGCACTTTGCTCCTGTTTTGTACTATTGCAGAGTTTTATAGCCTAAATCTAGGGGCTATGAACCTAAGACTCATTAGTTTATTTTAAATACAATAAACTATGAAGCCAAACAAAAATTTTAAGTACACAAGTCAATATAAAGGCTCTTTCCTAGTGCTAGAAAGATTTACCATGTCCCATAGAATAAATACCAGTATATAGCAGATAAAATTTGAGAGGTTTTCAAAATCTATTTCCACATTTTTTCAACTGAAATTATTAGAACTTTGACCAAGTTTGAATATATTTCCTTTTTATATCAAATTGTAAGTGCATATTACATGAAGAATTTGATCCTTTTTAAGATGTTTCTTTAAACACCTTTGTATAATATCTTCCTATTAAAAAGTAGATGAAGAAAATATCCTGCAGAAAAGACAGAAGGAAAAAAAATGTTTTAAAGGTTAGCAGAAGTTCCTCTAGCCCAGTGTATCCTCTAGCCCAGTGAGAACATACTTTTTCTCACTTCAGCATGTTTTTGGGTGATGCTATGAAAATAATATAAATCACTTATTGGGAAAAGGCTATCGAATCACTATTTGTTGCTGATAACAATTAAAATTCTTTTGACTAATGATTGAGAAAATACCTGACTAGTTACGGATTTATAAACAGAACCATTGATTGGTCTATATTGTAATTATCAGTTTTAAGATCATGAAAAATTCTAGTTCTTCATAGTCTTTTCCATTTATTGAATATCCACCAATTCAGTGGTCCCTGTCCCATGTCACTACACATTTATTAGCTGAAGTATCAATGGGACACAGTCACCTTTTCATTCCCTCTCAGATTTTTATTCCACTCTTCATGTGCATTTCAAGACTTGGATCCATGATTATGGAATTGTTTCCCCATCTCCAGCTCTTCGTATCTTTGGATATATTTAAGAAAGAGTTGAAAACTTGCTTATTAAATAAAGCTGGCTGATTGATGGAAGTGGTTGTGAGCAGATCCTGAGAATGGCAATGAGAAAAGTTAAGTGACAGGACTGTTTTGTTGTAAATCTGATTTGTAAAGATAGACTTCAAAGATAAAATGCTTTCAAATCACGTGACAATCTTCCCCATCATGATAAACAGCATGATAAAGCACTTTAAGATTATATAGTTGTATAAATGTTCTTTTTATTATACCAATAAATATACTGTATAACAGTGTTGATTTCATTTCTTTTATGTAATTTTAATATTTATTAATTTTTATTTGTAAAATTTAGTGATGGCCTTGAAACCAGAATGTTTGTGTTTAGGTCAGTGGAAGGATTCAGATTTTTTTACTACCATTCTGTGGGCGTGGCTTGGTGGGCATAGCAGGGGAAAGATACTGTAAAATCAGAGGTGGTATTTGCCAGTTCTCTGAACTACTCAAAATTTCTGCTGCTGGTCAGAACCTGCTGAATACTATCTCTGGTTTGGGTGTAAATCAAATCTCAGGTTCTTGTTTTGCACCCAAGTAGATCAATAGGATGTTTGCTTTCCATTGTTGATAGCCTTATTTAGTTCTCCATGCGAGCTAGTGAAGTGATTAGATTTTTATGTATTTGGAAAAACCATATGACAGCTCTGTCATAATTTTAGAAAGCAGATTTTTTTTCTTGGAAATACTTTTCTTGAAAGTATTTAAAGAATACTTTTAAATAAATATATCTATTTCCTTATAAGCTATTGAATCAGCAACTTTAATGTCCTGAAACATTCCCAGAGTAATTTAAAAGCCTTTGTAGGCATAGGTCAGTAGACAGCTGTTGTGCTACAAATACTTTTGTCAGTGAAATTGTGGTTAGAGCTTTGGTTAGAGCAAATGAGGTCCTTTGGCAAAAAAATTATGAGATATAATTCATCCTAATTTCATTTTAAGTCAGTGTATCTGGCAAAGAAGGGAGAGAACATTTCTTTGGGAAAGACTTAAGGGTGGTGCTGAATTCCACGTCCATAGAGCCATTGGCACAATCTGCTGTACATCATGAAACATTTTTTTACCAAAAATTTCATAAACCAATCTCTGCTCTCACTGGGTTTTAATTTTTTTGCAGTATTTACTGTCATTTCTTTCTGCTGTATCTAATCCTTTTGCAAGGGACAGGATAGGAAGAGAGAAATGAGTTATATTTTAATCTGAAATCAAAACTATTTAGCCATTGGGAATTACTCTGAAACTTATGATGGATTTGAAGCCTTAACCGTTTTGGAAAGTGGAGCGTGTTATTGTTTATTTGATTCCAGCATTGACTTTGTCACAACCATATGCCAAATTTCTATATTTGATCATCCATTCATTCTTATAATTCTACTAAAATGAAATATTTGCTTCTCATGATAGTCAGAAGAGCTATTCACTTTCTAGTACTTTGGAATTATTCTTATTATTCATACCTAGCTCTAGTGATGGCAATGATTTGACAATTTGGCTGGATTTCTTAGGGCTGGGCTATGTAAATGCTTTTTCATTGATTGATAAGCTGAATGTACTTGTCTTTGATGAAATTTTTATGAAAAACTAGAAATATATTTTCCTCTATAGATTACTTTTTAGTGGAAACTTATTATTTTGAAATTTGAATGATTTTTTTTTCATATTTTGGGTATCTTCTTACTCAGAATAAAAAGAGTTTTATATTTGAACATCAGGATTGTATATGATAAATAAAATATTTTAAAAATGGCAAACATTTTACTTAGAGTCATGTACTGTATGTACTTCTGAATTAATTAATACTGTCATACAACTTCTTTAAATATAGTATTATTAAAAGCCAAGAAATTTGGATGAAAACAAACAATGGTTACAAAAAATCAGGATTGAACTAAGTGGGGACTACCCAACAGATGAACAATTCTTAATTACTAAAGAATTATTTGGCATTCTGTCTGCACACATATATAGGAACATTATCAGACAGGTCAAGTGTTTTCACATTTTTTTCTTAGTTATACAATCCATAGCTTTCATTATCTATAACAAGGGACAGTGCATGGACAGTCCAAGACACAAAGCCAGAAAGCTGATTTTTCAACAAATGTGATAAACTGAGAGCCATCTGTTGCTTGATTATTTTTTCTTAAAATGACATCTAAAATGGGATTCTATCATTGTCTGCCTAGAGAAAGCTGGAACTCAAAACTAAAGAAAAATTATTTCTTCTTTGCAATATTCTATGTTTGCACATTAGGCAAAGTTTTGAATTCTGATAGGTCTGTTTTCATAAAATCATTCTGCTTGCCTAATTTATGAATAGTTTTTTTTTGTTGTTTTACAGTACTATATAAGTAACTATACCTGCTTTTGCTTTATCTTTTCCAAGGCATATTGCTAGACTTAATTAATTATAACTAGGATGCAGAGCTCTCATTTTAATCTGGTTGAGGTCTTGGACATTGTGACACTAACTTGACTCAGACACTGTATGATTAGTAATCATAGTTTGCTCAGTGCAATAGCTGGGC
Source organism: Laticauda colubrina (assembly GCA_015471245.1). Classification (NCBI taxonomy): domain Eukaryota; kingdom Metazoa; phylum Chordata; class Lepidosauria; order Squamata; family Elapidae; genus Laticauda; species Laticauda colubrina. Next base: position 40,408,992 of record BLBF01000011.1, read on the forward strand.
TCACGCAATATGCTTTATCAAAATCACACAAATGACATTAAGTGTTAGCATGTGTGGCTAAAAAAGTGATGAGTGAACAGAACTAAACTTTCTCTGCCTGTTTTTTTTAATATTTCTTTTTTCATTTATTCTTTTTTATATATACTTAATCATATACTGTATGCCTTATGGGCATGAGATATAAATATGGCTTCAAGTGGCCAGTTACAAATTGCATGAAACTGAGATTCAGCATTGTTCCAATACCAAACACCAAATAGATCAAATGTTTTATAAGAGAGTATTGTATGATTATTTAAATAGAGATCAATCTATATACAGCTTTCTCTCCATTATATGGGGATTCATAGATGACATGCAGTCAGTTTCACTCCATCTTGCTGTCCATGACTGGCAGTGAGCAGATTCTGATTGACAGCAAAATCAGGGAGCACTTTGGACAGCCCCTATATGCCCTATATTGCGACCAACCAACATAGCACACACACAAAATTAAAATTTCTAGAACCTTTCAATCAACTAGGTGGCATGAGAAGGATGACATTTGATTGATTTTGTCAGATGCCACTGATAACTCCCTATGGAAAGGCATGCAGTTGGAGAGGGAAAGAAGTTTCCTATGGATTTACCTAAACCTTTTGTCCTATTTAATGTACTTTTCACTCAGGTGTCACAGAGTCTCATGCAATGTGTGTAGTTTAGCAGAGGCAGAGCTGCACACCACCATGATGCCCTGTCTCAAAGCACTATTCGTTATATCAGTGCACACATTTCATATATGCCCCATTATAAACCTTGCTTTTATAGCAGTCAAGTTTCTGTCATCAAGTAGTCTGGTTCTGATAATGGATGTCTTGTAGAGCAGTCGCAGCAGTCACCCAATTATTTAGGGATTGTTCCTCCCACCAAAATTCCTTTAAAAAGTGAAAGACATATGCTCAGTCATGTCGTCCACAATCCTTCTCACCCATCTGCTGTAGCAAAGAGAGCAGGCCAAAGGTAGAAGAAATAAGTGATTGAAAAAGTCTGTCCTTGTAATGGAATCCTCAGAATAATTGATCCCAGATGATGCTTCACTTGGATACTCCTCAACATTCTTTCTTAGGAATTCTATAAACATTAAATCACTTCAAAATTATTTTGTTATTGATTATCTTTGTCAGGCATGGCTATGAGTGTTCTCATGACAAAGACATGGATTCATCATCATGGAAATGTAATGTATGAGTTAACAGTTGGCCTTGCACAATTAATTGATTAGTTTTTTTTCTTTTGTTCAATCATGTCTGGCTGTTCAAGACTGCCTGGAAAGTCAATCAGTTTTCTTAGCAAAGTTATTCTAAAGTGTCTATGGAGATTGTCAATCATCTGGGTCATAGTTGTCCCAAAGGTGCTTTTTCCAAAAGGCAACTGGACTTTGATTTTTTCTTTGAAAAGGTTTTGCTTCTCACCCAAGAAACTTCTCCAGTTCTAACTGACTGGTGGGGAATGAAATGATTTATATTCTTGGCAGTCATCTAGTCATTAGCAGTCTATGGGTTACCTCTCTGAGTATTGTTGAGGCCACTTGGGGGTTTATTTGTATTCTCAGGGTCACCTGAATCAGAGTGTAAATAGGTTCTTGGGACTGCTGAAACAACTGCATTGTAAACAGGAGATAGGTTATGTCATCCAATTTTAATATAAATGGCCTCCTCTTTGACTCCTCTTTCAAACCAGTGGTTCTCTGTCCAGAATATGAACTTCGCTGTCTTCAAAAGAGTGAGCCTTGTCTTTCAGATGCAGATGAATTGCTAAATCCTGTCCTGATTAGTTTGTTCTCTGTCGTGTCATGTGTTTGTGTAGTGGTTGTTTTGGTCTGCACATGTCTTGCTGCAGTGCATTGCATATACCATTTTGCTCTGTTTGTGTCTGGGTATTTGTATTCCTGGGTTTAAAGTATGTATGTATGTTGTGTTGGTTAAAAATCCATTACTCAAAATTCTACTGACTCCTGCCTAGCGCTAGTGAAATGATTGACCTAAGGTCACCCAAGTGGCTCTGTGCCTAAGCTAGGACTAGACCTCATTGGTCTCCTGGTTTATACAAAATAGTACATTGAGGATGGGGAAAATCATGCTTAAGAAGTTATAAATTTAAATTAAACTGTTTCAGGATAATTGAGGGCTTTTAAAAAAAGATAATCTAAAGTAAATTATAAAAGATAATCTAAAGTCAGGATTCTAAGTAAATAAATACAAACTTTGAACATAAGTTTTCAAGTTTCCATTAATTGAATACTGATTCATCTGTAGTAGCATAAGAGCTGCTGCTTCTTGGAAGGTACAATTGCTTCATATTGCTTTTGGCAAATTGTACAGTCTAATTTTCCCATCATCCTAATCTCGGGAGCCATTTGCTGGTGATACTCTCATGAAGCTGTGATTTTTGTACAGATTGGGTGTCAGCAACCCATTGCTCTGGACCCCCATGCAGTTCTTTGGGTCCTCTGCTGTGGCTCCCTGGCTGGCCCAGCTGCTCACTCTCCCATCCCAGTTACAGCTCACCTGGCCTGAGAAGGTGGGGGATAGAGAAGCAGCCAGGGCTGATTCTCCAGTGCCTCATTCTTGCTGCTTGTTGGTGATGGACATGCCTTCCAGCCCTTGTTGGTGCTAGGTGTGCCTTGCTAATACAAGGGCTGGCGGGGTGGGAATGGGATCCGGGAGGAGGGGATGACAAAAAGATCTGCAGCTCCCAGCCATGGCTTTAAGAAGCTCAGGGTAGCAGGAAAAGGGGGATGGCCCCACTGAACTTCGCACAGCCATCCCGGGGGTCAGTGCATGAGCATCTGAGGCGTGCCAGCACCCTTCACTTTTTCCTGCAGCAGAATGAGGCCTGACACTTATCCTGTCAAATTCGGTTGAAGGGGGCAGAAATGCCCCCAAGGCAAGCTTGCTAGAGCAGAGGCACAAAAGCCGCAGTGGAGAAAGCCCCAAGTCTTGGGCTTTTGCGAGGAAATGAATCCTGAAGGGGGAAGAGATTCACGGAGGCGCTTTCAGGAGGTGTGCAATGTAAAAAGGGCAGAAACGCTGCCTCCCTCCTCTCTTTCCTAACCATGTGAGTGGAAGCAGGCATTAATGGCTGGCATTGTGGTGGGTAAACATGAGGAGCTTCCCGCAGAGGCCAGGGCACGAGTAGTACATGGGAAGGGAAAAGTAGCAAGATTTAGTGACTGGCGTTGGTGATTGAAAAAGAGAGAAGGGCGACCTGAAAATCTAGGGAGAGTGAGAGAGAAAGGGAAAATAAGAGAGGGACAGAGAGGGAATGAGAGGGAGGGTGAGGGTGAGAGAGATACATAGGGGAAGAGAGAGGAGGAGGGTGAGAGAGGGAGAAGGAGGGAGAGATACAGAGAGGGGAGAGAGAGAGTGAGAGATACATTGAAAGAAAGGGAGAGGGAACGATATAGGGAAGAGAGGGGGGAGGGGGGAGAAAGACAGACAGACACAGAGGAAGATATACAGAGGGGGAGGGGGAAAGAGATACATAGAGAAAGAAGAGGGACGGAGAGATACAGAGAGAGGGTGAGAGAGGGCGGATGAGAGAGATACATAAGAGAGGGAGAATAAGAGAAAGGTGGTAGAGAGACACAGAGAGAGATACAGGGAGGGAGGGGAGAGAGATATGAAGAGAGGGGGAGAGAGAGGGAGTATCTGGGGGAAGAGAGATACAGAAGGGGGAGAGATACATGGAGAAAGGGAGGGAGGGAGATTGATACAGGGAGAGAGAGATGCAGAAAGAGGGAGGGAGGGGGGACATCATTTGACATAATTTTAGATGTCAGAAGGGTTTTGTGGCTCTCTGCCCTGATGACTGCTGGGAGGGTCATGTGACTGAGTGGAAGTGAGTGATGTTGAGTTGGCCACACCCATCCAGGCTCCCTGTGTTTTGTTTTCTCTGGGAAATGGATCTTAATGGCTCTTTGAGTGTTTAAGGTAGCAGCTCAAGGAGTAAAAAACTCTTAGAAACATGGATAATTGTTTTTAAGAAGAGGGAGACCAAGTTGCCTTAGATTCAAGTAAGTATGAAATTACAGAAATAATATCTGCATGAACTATAGGAAAGCTACACTTGAATATAGAAAACAAACTTTCTTTCTCTTGATAAAGTAGATTCAGTATATTGGATGTAAACTACATCTGTTGCACATAATTCTCTAGAAGCAGAAACAAATGAGGTCTAATTTGTTATGAATTTTTCCTTTTTCAATGAATGGAGACTATGCTGAGTAGGCTTAGACAGAGTTGATCCTTTCTTTATCTCTGGAGAAGCCTATACCAGCCTATATATTTCTTTAGAAAGCTTTACAACAATTTAATTGGATTGAAATGTCTGGGAAAGTATTTTTTGAATTACTTCTTCGTTACATAATATCTGAGAATTGAATTGGAACTTAAACTTGATTCTCCTCTGCTGTTACTAATAACATAGGTTCAAGTGAAACATGAGAATTTAATGTGCGGCTTATCAAAGATGGAAACTTTGTATTGGCTCAACCTTTTACATGCAGAATCAAGAACTACATGGAATGTAACTCTGTCCAATGTATTGAAATAGGATTACAGTTCCAATACATTGAAATATATAAAGTTTTGAATAAACAAACACTGATTTTTGAAACAGTGATTAGAAATTATTATCTACTATTTTCAAACTTGGCTAAAATATGATTGATTATTAATGTAATGATTGATGGAGTTATGATGCAAACTTGTGTATTTCCGATTTGAGAAGTGATAGTTTTTTCCTCTTAGAGTGTGGAACATTGTACTGAAAATAGCTGCTGGCTGATCCAGTTTTTGTTTATAGCAGCCAGCACTTCCTGATAGGAAAATAACCTGTGCTGAACTTTGCTCTTCAAATTGTATCATTAAGTCTGGTTGAAGCTCAGTAGATACTCAATAGATTCAACATTTTAGGAAATATAGGCAGGGGTGGGATTCAACCGGTGTTGCTACCGGTTCGGTGAGAATGCGTTTTGCTGCATGCATGTAACAGATAACAGATAATCAGAGTTGGAAAAGACCTTGTAGGTCATCGAGTCCAACCCTCTGCCCAAGCGGGAGATCCTATACCATTTCTGACAAATGGCAGTCCATTCTCTTCTTGAAAGTCTCAAGTGGTAGCTCTCCCACAATTTCTGAGGGCAAGCTGTTCCATTGGTTGATTGTTCTCACTTGTCAGAAAGTTTCTCCTTATGGACAGGTTAAATCTCTCCTTGTTCAGTTTCCATCCATTATTCCTTGCCTGGCCTACAGGTGCTGTTGAGGTAATTCCCCTTTAGGAGAATGAACACTCTGAAGCTCTGAAAATATTGAAAAGTTCTTTTCATGAAGTTTAAATGAGCTAACATATCTCTACCTTTTAGAAGATGTGCTCTAAATAGTTTACGTGTAAGATGTATGTGTGCACCTACACTGTCACGAACATAAATCTTCTTCAAATTCTCCCAACACTTTTAACAGCAGATTCTTCTCCACGAATATGAACTAGCTGCTGGTCACTCAGTGTTAGTCCAATTATACAAAGAGCTCGTTCGTTGTTCTGTTTAAAGTCAGCAAGCTTCTTGGCATTGTCCTCATTAGCTGGATCCCAAGCATTTACAACCGGTGGGTCTTGAACTACATTCCATAAACCTCTACGTAGAAGTAGACTGCACTTCATTGACGAGGAAACATAGTTTGTTCCATCCAACTGGGTTATCAGTGACTTGTGCCATCTTTACCAGGTTAGTAACCCACAATTAAACAGTAAACAGCTGTCTGTATACAGTACCGTGCATTCACATTAACTCTCAGTTATCTGAGCCTGGTATGGCCTGGGCCCAAAACCAGTGTTGAGGTAATTCCCCTTTAGGAGAATGAACACATACAGGGAGACATATAGAGAGTAGTGTTTGAATAATACACACACATTACACAGATACACTGTACAGTAAATGTAAGTTTTGACTTCCAGAAACGTTAAGCAAAGTCCCAAATAAGCAGTCCAAAGTCATTCACAGGTTAAATCAGTCAGTTTTCATCCAGGGATAATCCAAATATCAAAGTCCAGTGTCAAAAACAATTCAGTTTCAGACTTACATCAAATCCAGTAATATCAGTCAATGAGGAAAAATGGAGGAACGGCAATACTTTCCAACAGAAGGAAACAGAAACACTCACTCAGACACACTCTCTTCTGAGACTAAGACTAAAACAAACCAGGTTTCTGGCTCCATCTTATGGCCGTTTGAGAAACCGCATCTAATTACAGTTTTGCATTTTCTTAAAGATACAGTTTTAAAATGTCTATCCTGGTTTATATATTTCTAACCCAAATACCTGTTAGGTGATTTATATTCCTAACAGAGGGTTTAGAAAATAGCTTGACCCCTTCCTGTGGCAGCCCCTCAAATATAGGAAGATTGTTATCATGTCTCCCACATCATGTCTTCACCAGACTAGCCAAGTCAAGTTCCTGCAACCATTCATTGTATGTTTTAGCCTCCAGTCCTCTAATCATCCTGGTTGCCCTCCTCTGTACTTTTTGTAGAGTCTCAACATCTTTTTTACAATGTGGTGAACAAAACTGGATGTAGTACTCTAGATGTGGTCTTACAAAGGCTTTATAGAATGGTATTAGTACTTCCCTTGATCTTGACTGTATCCCCTGTTCATACAATGTAGGATTGCATTCGTTTTTTTGGCTGCTACTGCACACTGCTGGCTCATATTTAGCTGGTTGTCCACTAAGACTCCAAGATCTCTCTCACAGTTACTGCTATTGAGCCTGGTTTCACCCAGTCTGTATGTGTACTTTTGTTTTTTCTTGCCTAAGTGTTGGACTTTACTTTTCTCTACATTGAATTTCATTTTGTTAGATACAGCCCAGTGTTCTAGTCCATCTGGATCTTGAGCCTATCTTCTTAGGTGTTAGCTATTCCTGCCAGCTTAGTATCATCTGCAAATTTGGTAAATTCCCCTTCTATTCCCTCATCTAAGTTGTTAATGAAGATATTGAAGAGTACTGGGCCTAAGATGGAACCTTGTGGCATTCCAATGCTTACTTCCCTCCATGTAGACTTAGACCCATTAAGGACTACTCGTTGAGTACGGTTTGCCAGCCAGCATTTGCCAAATGCTGCCCGGGCAGCTGACAACCGCTGCGCGTAAGTGCGCAGTGTTTGAAAATTCTCTTCTTTCCTGCTTTTTCAACCTCAGCTGTGCTGTGCAAAGAAGCTGAGGTTGAAAAAGGAGGAAATAAAGGACAGCCAAGAGCCCGGACAGATGGTTGGGCCAAACAGACGAGCAAAAGGTCATCGCAGTGAACTGGTTCTGTGTCTGCTGCTCTTCAGAGCTACCGGTTGTATAGAACTGGGGCAAACCGTAGCATCCCACCCCTGAATATAGGTATAAAAGCCAGTTAAAGTAACTGGTGGTCTTCTCCATCCTTTTGTGGTATGGCAGGTGAGATGAACTGCTTTAACTGGCAGATTTCACAAGATCATCCAAATTGAAGACAGGGACCAGTTTTTTAAGGTGTCGGTAGGAATTTGTATTTCTAGAAAAGGGGAGAAGAGAGAGTCATGAGGACAACTTTGAGATTTGAAAAAAATCTCAAAAATCCTGGTTAGCATGGCATATAGCTGAAACTCAAAAAATTAGAATATCGTGCAAAAATTCATTTATTTCAGTAATGCAACTTAAAAGGTGAAACTAACATATGAGACAGACTCATTATATACAAAGCAAGATAGTTCAAGCCATTATTTGTCATAATTGTGATGATTATAGCTTACAGCTCATGAAAACCCCAAATCCATAATCTCAGAAAATTAGAATATTGTGAAAAGGTTCAATATTCCAGGCTCAGTGTCCCACTCTAATCAGCTAATTAAGCCATAACACCTGCAAAGGGTTCCTGAGCCTTTAAATGGTCTCAGTCTGGTTCAGTAGGAATCACAATTGTGGGAAAGACTGCTGACCTGACAGTTGTGCAGAAAACCATCATTGACACCCTCCATAAGGAGGGAAAGCCTCAGAAGGGAATTGCAAACAAAGTTGGATGTTCCCAAAGTGTTGTATCAAAGCACATTAATAGAAAGTTATATGGAAGGAAAAAGTGTGGAAGAACAGTCTTCACAGTCTGTGTTGATTTGGGGAGCCGTGCCATCTGCTGGTGTTGGTCCACTGTGCTTCATTAAGTCCAGGGTCAATGCAGCCGTCTACCAGGAGATTTTATAGCACTTCATGCTTCCTTCCTCAGATGAGGTTTATGGGAATGCTGACTTCATTTTCCAGTAGGACTTGGCACCTGCCCACACTGCCAAAAGCACCAAAACCTGGTTCAGTGACCATGGGATTACTGTGCTTGATTGGCCAGCAAACTCGCCTGACCTGAACCCCATCGAGAATCTCTGGGGCATTGCCAAGAGAAAGATGAGAGACATGAGACTGAACAATGCAGAAGAGCTGAAGGCCACTATTGAAGCATCCTGGTCTTCCATAACACTCAGCAGTGCCACAGGCTAATAGCTTCCATTCCATGCCGCATTGAGGCATTATTTGCTGCAAAAGGGGCCCAAACCAAGTCCTGAGTACATATGCATGCTTTCCAGAGGTCCAATATTATTCTATATACAATCCTTGTTTTATTGATTGCATGTAATATTTTACCTTTCTGAGATTGTGAATTTGGGGTTTTCATGAGCTGTAAGCTCATGATTTTTGAAATATTTTGAAATGATTGATTTTTTTTTAACATGTGCTCAGTCTAGTTTGTTTCTGTTTTACCGAAACAAGGTCTTTTAGTTTTCATCTTGTTAAATTTGCTCAAAATTAACAAACATTTCTACTTATCATGCCCTGTGACTTCTTGCTTCTTCAGCATTAATTTGTTGATAATGTTAACCAGAAGATTTAATGATGAATACTTGCATTTTGTCAATTTCTTGGGGTATCTATCATTTTGTGTTTTATAAAGTGCCCTTGTAAACAGATGGCACTATATAAATAGATGTGGGTGTGTTCTGCCTGAATGAAAAAAAGACCCGGTACCGTAGTAGTAAAATATGATGCATATTATTCCCTGCCTTCTGGTAAATTAGAAGTAAATAGATTGCTGCAAAAACAGCACTTATTTATTGCCTTTCCATAGAGAATAGAACAATGAAAAAAACTGTCTTGCCTACTTTTTCTCCTTCTGTTCAGTTGTGTCCAATTCTTGGAGCTCCTTGGACAAGTCCCTGCAGTTTTCTTGGCAAGGTTTTTAAGAAATGGTTTGCCATTGTCTATTTTCTAAGGCTTAGAGAAAGTGACTGACTCAAGCATTGTGCCTAAGGCAAGACTAGAACTCACAGTCCCTGATTTCTAGGTTGATTCTGTCCTTCTGAGGATGGTAAAATTGCCCCCAACAATCTGGATGGACTCAGATTGTTGGGGGCAATATGCTGACTTTGTAAATTGCTTAGAGAGTGCTGCAAAGCACTATGAAGTGATATATAAGCCTAAGCACTGCTGCTATTGCTATTGCTATTCTAGCTGGAGTAGCCCAAACTGGCTTTCTTCTGACTGATTACCGTGATGTTAAAATAATTCAATGTCCTTTTGGCTGGAGCAACATAAATAACTTTAGAGTTACATAATAAAGAATAGAACTACTAAACCTCCTGGCTCTTTCCTTTAAATGAAGAGGTTTGTGATGTCAAAACCAAGAAAACGTATAGAAAAACAAGACAGGAGCTTAATCACTTGCACTGTTGGCTTTTCTTGTGAGAGGACATTGTTATGTAAGCGAGTTTCTAGCTCTCTGAGTTGGCATATTTTAACAAACATTGCCACATTGGGGTATATACTGATTTGTCATCTGGAAAGGACAGAAATGTTTTAAAAATATCACTAGTGATGGACGTTTATTTATTCTGGAACTGTGTCACCCATCCCACTATTCTGATTTTTCAAGATATATTTTTGCCTTGGAATTAAGCTTTAATGACTTCTTATGTTCCTGATTTTGGGAAAGATTCTTTATTTCCATGAATACTCAAAATGTGTCCACTTTTTTTACCATAGCTAAATCCCCCAACAAGGAAAAAAAAATCACATTACCATGTTTAAGGAATGTTTTTTTCCTAATTCACATTGCAGGATGTTTAGTTACTGGTGCCAAGGTGTGCAGAAGAAGGATTTTATAGCAAATGACTCCCAGAAGCTCTCTAGAAAAGACAAATTTGCTTGTGTTTACAAAATATATCTGCTATTGATATATCAGTTGAAATTGCAAAATCTATATTGATTTTCGTGAACTGCTTATCCCATAAATTACAATAATACACAGAAAAAAATTATGGTAGAGAAGAAAACCAATGACTTGAGAATGTGCTGTAATTTTTTTTATGAACTACTTGTGTAAATGCCTTGATAAGCATGATCCAATATTGAAGGATATCTTAAACCTGTGGTTAATTACACTTGTTTCATTTATATTTTACACTACAAAGTTTAATCATAATTTATTAAGCAAACAACAGTTCACTCTTCACACTAGTCACTGATTTAGTGCAGACTGCAGAAGCTAAGTTTGTATAACATATAAAGTCAGATTGAAACACATCACATTGTTGCTGGATTTGTTTTATGAAGCAAACCAATGAATCAAATCATTGATCCATCTAACTCAGTATGTTGCTGGCTGTAGCTCTCTGATACCCAAATCTTTTCCAATTAGTTTTCTGTAAGCTGCTTTAAGTGATAGGTATAAAATCTGTCTTTTTATGTACACATCCTACCACTGATACTATGCCTTTCTCTTTGCTCTTCATTTCTTGTTTAAATTATTGGTTGGACCAGGTTTTTCTCAATTTAGTAAATAGCTTCTTTTCGATTCAGTTGCGTAAAATGTAAAATTTCTTTTAAGTTTGAGCTGAATTCATTAGTTCATTAATATATACCAGTGGTGGCTAACTTTTTTGGGCTCCTGTTGCATGCCCGCATGTCAGCTCCCAGAAGGCAATGCACGTGCCCCCCAACCTCCCTGCACATGGGCACACAATTCCTCCCGCCGCCCCCTTACCTGCACTGATTACCTCCCAGCTGATTTTTGGCCCATTTGAGGCCTTTTTCAGCCTCCCAGAGGCTTGAGGAAAGCCTCTGCAGCCTTTGCAGGCCAAAAAATAGCCAAGTTTCATCATTTCCAGTATTTCTGGAAATACAGGAAGTGATGAAATGGGCCTTTTTGGCCTGCAAAGGCTGCAGAAGCTTTCCTCAAACCTCTGGAAGACTGAAAAAGGCCTCAAATGGGCCAAAAATCAGCTGAGAGGCACGTGCATGCACAGCGAGGTAAGTTTGCCAGCAGCTCATGTACCAACACAACTGGCGGTACATGTGCCATAGGTTTGCCATCACAGACATATACTATCTGAATTGATGATTAAATGAGAAACATCTAAGTTAGTTATGTCAGAAGTACAGAAGGAATATATTGGGGCAAACAAGGTACAAAAACATGTTCAAATATTTCTGAGTTCTGTTTGTTCATCATTGGAGTCGGAGTGGAATCCACAATTGTGCTCAGTTTCGCCCCAAGCTCACTTGCTGGAGGATCCTGATTGAGACCAGAACCACCCTGGAGGGGTGGTGAAGAAGGGGAGAATCGCCTGGAGGGTTGAGGGGAGCCGCAATTCTCCTCCCTGACAGGAAAAACCCCTCCCAAAGGCAAACTGTAGCAGTGATCCCAAAATGGCCACCACAAAGACGAAGAACAGTCCGGGAAATTAAGGCTGTGCTGGAGCGGAAAAGCAGCAAGTGGAGTGTGAACCAGGCAAAATACATGGATTTTGAGGTACCCCAGTATTAAAAAATAAAGGACTATTTTGGAGGAAAGTATGCAGAAGCAAAACCAGAGAAAGTGAGAAGGAAATTGGATTTTAAAAAATTGGCTTGAATTATTGTATTGGATTAACTTGGAGGAGAAAATATAAAGGAAAATATTTGAACACAACAAAGGCTTAGAAATTAAACTGGACAACTATTGGATTCTTAGCACTTTAAGGGCATAACTAAATGCTGAAATTGAGTGTGTTGAAAGAAAAGAAATAATAGCTAATGATTGAAATTAGCGAACTTAATAAAAGTACTATTTAACAAAGAAAGTTAAAGTTAAGAAAAGAGTAGATTGTGGAAGAGACTCAAGAGCGCCACCTGATGGTACAGGAAAAATTTCAGTGACTTTTAAAAAGTGCTTGGTCTTTTTAAGAAATTGGACTTTGGAACTTAAAAGAAAATAAAAGAAACTCCATTATAATAAAATAAAAACCCTGGAAAGTAGCATTAGAATATTACAAAAGCAGGGGTGGGATTCTACCTAGTCAGACCAGTTCTATAAGAACCGGTTGTTATGATTCTGCCCAGTTCAGAGAACCGGCAAATTTGCCACTGGCTGGCCCCTCCCCTCCCCACCCACTCACTCCCTACCTGACATGCGCGCCATCATACTTGCCTTTTTCCCTTTTTCCCCCCCGACCATCAGTTGTTCTGTTATGCCGGGACATTTAGATTAGCTAGAAAGCGGGAAGTAATTAAAAGCAGAGCTGAACCTTCCTTAGGACTGAAGGAAAGCAGAAGTGAACCCTCCTTAGGACTGAAGCTTCTATTTTTCAGTGTAGACTCAGGTATCAGATTGCAGATAGATAGATCTCTAAGTGAATCTGTGATTATGTGAGCAACTCAATCTGCCTGCCTGCTTTGCCTGATTTTGGGTAAAAGTTGTTCTTTTTTTATTAAAAAATTCAATACTTACAATATTCACAATATCTACATCCAAGCCATGCCTAGCCAGTCACGTGACCGCCAAGCCACAACCACAAATTAGGCCATGCCCATAGAACCGGTTGTTAAGAAATTTGAATCCCACCCCTGTACAAAGGGGAAGATTTGTGAAAATATTGACAGAGAACCATTTGGTGATTGTGGGAAACAGTTGGGAAATGGCCAACTAGAAGACCTGGAACAAAGACTTAAGAACATTGATTGTTGAAAATAAACTTAAAGGACCCTGGCTGAAATAATATACTGGACTTTGGGATTGAATACATCTATTAAGGAAGAGGAACACGTCTATTAAGGAAGAGAAAAGAAAAGGAAAAAAGAAGAATATATAATGGAGGAATTATTTGTTGAAATAAGATTGGACTTGCAAGATATAAGGGAAATGATGAAAATTAAATTTGAAATGTCCAATTACGTATTAAGAAATTAGAAATGGTGACTCAGCTTGTTGAAAAACAAAGTAAAGCAGAGGGGGAGGAGTTTGACAAAGAAAAAGCCAGCTTTGAAGAACAAAGGGAACAACAATTATTTAAGCAGGGGGGAAAAGGAATTAAAATAAAAAAAATGTGGTAATAAAAGGGAGAATGGTTCAGAAAATGAAAAAAAGGAGAGGGAAAAAGCAGAAAAGGGAAGTACAAAAGAAAAATCAAAAGAGGGAGGGAAAAAACTTAACAATTGGAATGAGAAATGGAGAGGAATAAGAATGGGGAAAAAGGGAATTAAGAGAAATGACCAGAAAATAAAGAGAAACAGGAAGCAAACGAGGATGAAAAGAGATTACATTGTTAAAAGAGTGAGAGAAAAAAAGGATAGGGAAGGAGATTCCGCAAGGTAATATGTTATGATATATAAGAATAAGTGCTGAAAATTGATAAGTATGTAACTGATATGGGTTTTTTTTTAGTTTCTCTTTCTCTTTTTCCATTAAAGCATTATTGCTCCATTAGACATGGAACTTAATGAAATAAATATGGAATTGGGAATTTATAATAAGAATATTATATATTAATTGATGAATAGCAATGTATAAGAAAAGGAAAAAAATGATGAAATGGGAACCATCATGAAAAGATTAATATCAGTTGCTATAATTAATTGATTAGATTAATACTTTTGTAATGTATAGATGATTTATAAGGTGATTGAGAAAATGTAATGTGGAATCTGACAAAAATATATATATTTGTGTTATATGGTAAATAGGGAGACTGGTATTTAGGTAGAATGAAGGTGGCTAGCTCAAATTATTAACCAGAGGGGACAATTTTGAATTAATAAAATAAGGATTGATAAAATTGCTAGTGTGACAGAAAAAGATAATATGGGAAGTGAACATAGAAATAAGATGAGAATTTTAGATAACATTGTAAAATAAGATATGAGAATATCCTAAGAAAAATGAAATAATTTATAACATGAATTGGAATTGGAAAAGTTTAATATTTAATACTAATAAAGATAATATGATATAAAATTGAACAAATGAAATGAATAGGTAACTATGGTCATATTTGTATTGAGATGTGAAACCTGGAACCATACTGCTTGCCAAATGAGAATTTTTTATTTAAAAAAACAAAACAAAATTGGAGAGGAAATTGAATAATGAAATTACGAGGTATGTTTAACTGATATGGTGGTTGGCATTAGGAGAGAGTATTGAAATATTGAAAATAAGCAATGAAGGATTATGATTTATTATAAATATGTATATTAAGAGATATGATTGATATTATTAAGTTTGCCTATATTAAAATGTATGATATATTGATGCCAACTGTTAATGTATAGTTATGTATGTGTAGATTGAAATAAAAAAAACTTGATTAAAAAAACATGTTCAAATATTTCTGGGATTAAAAAAAAAATCAGTGTGTTAAACCAGTCTATTTTCTTCACAGAAAGATCCAGACTACTTGAAGTTCTGGTTGGACAATTTTGTTTCTAGCTATGAACAGTTTCTGGATGTGGACTTCGAAAAACTGCCCACTCGGTATGTTGAAATAGATCTTATTTGATCTAATATATAATATGGCTAAATAGATATAAAATATTTGTGATAATACTTTTATTAATTATAGTATGCAAACAAAAACTGTAATGAAAGCACAAATCAGAGTGAAGAACATATCTGATGATCAACTCTTAAATTCTGATAAAATGTATAAAATATATAATAGCCCACATTTTGTGCTTTACCGTATATACTCGCATATAAGCCGATCTCGCATATAAGCCGACCCTTAAAAAACTGCCCCAAAATGAGGAATTTTGCAAAAACTCGCATATAAGCCGACCCCCAAATACCATGGTTGTTCAACCCCTGATCTCACCGTCAAGGGTCACCATCAGAAAGATTCTGGGAGGACAGGGCTTTGGGCGCGACTTCCCTGAACAGCAGAAGTGAAGCCCAGAGGGAAAAGGTGGCAGGGCAAAAGTTGCAGCTCATCGTCCATCCAGGGAGAAAAATGGCCAATTTTCGCACGCGTTTTCCTTGATGCGAGGGCTGCTAAGGGCCAGCTGACAGGGAGTGCGAGAGCCAAGACTCTCATCGCGGGAAGCCGCCACGCTAAGTCGCAAATCGAGGCACGGCCACCAATAAATCAGATTTATGCATGTATAAGCCGACCCCCAAATTTGGAAAAAAAAAAAAGCATTCTAAAGTCGGCTTATATGCAAGTATATACGGTAAATTTTTCCTCACTATTTAATGCTCTTTCTGGAAAATACAAGCTACTCTAATCTTAACTCTATTATCTCTTTGAATCATATTTTATATTAACTTCTCTTGAAGAACTCATGTGAAAATGTGCCTCCACACACATACACATACAAACACACTGTGATGTAAGTGGATTAAGTCCATGTCACACTGAACCAACGGATGCAAAGAGGATGTAAAATGGACAAAAAACCTTGCCATCCGTTCGAAAACGCGATGTACTCACTGCCTCCGTTTGGCTTCCTCTCTATCCGTCCAGCATCCGTTTATTGACGTTTCATCCGCTCCGAAAGTTTTGGGCTGCCGAAAACTTTTGCGCAGAAAATGTATCCAGTTCGTCCATTCTGCATCTGCTACGCATCCACTACGCATCTGCTACGCATCCACTACGCATCCGTTATGCATCCGTTATGCATCCGCTATATCCGCTAGGCATCCGCTACGCATCCGCCAATTCCATCCGCCCGGACATAGGGAGGAAGTGGAACGGACGCAGAACGGATGCAGAACGGATGCCTAGCGGATGCAGAACGGAAACAAAGCATTTAAACGGAAAAAACGTTCGCAGAGGGGACCTATCTCGGATATTAAGGCTGTCTAGAGGATGCCTAGAGGATGCCTAGAGGATGCCTAGCGGAAAACCTATACTGCCTATAAAAAGGGGGAGCAACTCACCTGCATCTCACTTTCAGAACAGCAGCCCAGCGGTGCAGACCTCTGCAGCCTTCATCTGGCTCTTCCTCTTCCACAGCATCCAGTCATGTCTATCGTGGATTGTAACAAAGTCCTTTTGGCAGCCACCATCGTTCTGCAACAGTGCGAAGCCATCTGCAGGCTCTGTGAACTCTACTGCGAGAAGAAAAAGAGGCAGCCAAAAAGAGTCTGGGTCCGAAGATGTTTCACCAGAAGAGCAGAGGACGGACTGTACAACAAGCTGATGGTGGAGCTCAGGAACGAAGACACTCGGGCGTTCCAGAACTTCATGAGGATGCCTCCAGCCATGTTTGACGAAGTTGTGCAGCGCCTGACATCCAGGTTGACCAAGCCAAACACCAGCTTCCGGCCCAGCCTGGAACCTGGGCTCAAGGTGGCACTCACTCTGCGCCACCTGGCCTCAGGGACCTCCTACGGGAGCATGCAGTAAGGCTGGAGGGTGCCACACAACACCATCAGCATTGTGGTCAGAGAAGTGGTGCAGGCCATCATTGAAGAATACAAGGAGGAGCTCCTCCAGTGCCCCTCCACTGAGGAAGGATGGAAGAAAGTTGCAGAGCAGTGGTATCAGAAGTGGAACTTACCACACACCGTTGGAGCCATCGATGGCAAGCATGTGGCCTGCAAATCTCCAGCCAACTTGGGGTCCACTTATTTCAACTCCAGCATCATCCTCTTCGCCATGGTTGATGCTGACTACAAGTTCATGTACATCGACGCTTCAGGCAACGGCTCATCTTCAGATGCCCAGGTATACAACGCCAGTGACCTCAAGGAGGAGCTGGAAGGCAACCTCATTGTGGCCTTCCCAGATCTAGAACCCCTGCCCAACGACACACAAGATGTGCCCTACTTCATCGTGGGGGATGATGCCTTCTCCCTCACAACCTACCTCATGAAGCCCTACACCTCCAGACTCCTCACCCGTGAAGAGAGGATCTTCAACTACAGGCTGTCCAGGGCAAGGCGGGTGGTGGAGAACGCCTTTGGCATCCTGGCCAACAGGTTCCAGGTACTTCTCACCACCATGCAGCATTGCCCAGAGACCATGAGGAGGATCATGGAAGCTTGCTGCATCCTGCACAATCTCATGCGCACCCGCTACCCAGTCTTGCAGAACAGGCTCGTGGATCTGCAACAAGACAATGGGGACATGGAGCCTGGGGAATGGAGGCAAGGGTGAAACCTGATCGACACTGAGGATGTGCAGGGCCCCAACAGAGCCTCACATGAAGCGAAGAAGCAGCGCAACCTCCCGAGACAATGGTGCAACTCCCCAGCTGGAGCAGTGGAGTGGCAAGACAGGATGGTAGATGCTTTATGGATGCTTCCTTCAGCCTGTCTCATCACACGGATGAGATTGGGCCATGTATGTTTGGTTGGCCTACAATGAACAGGGCGTTTAATAAAGAGTTGTGTTTATGTTGACATGTGTGGATAATTATTACATTATTATTGATAAAGGGCCGTAGGTGTGGCACCTGGGAGGGTGGACCATACAGTCCCACTATGCTTGCACTGGAGGTTTATCTATCCCACTGCTATCCTAACCCATCCCACAGCTATTACCCATCCCACAGGTATCCTAACCCATCCCACTGCTATCCTAACCCATCCCACTGCTATCTTAACCCATCCCACAAGCATGCAAAGGCTTAAGCCATTTCTAAAAGTTTACAACAAGACTTTATTAAACAAAAGAAATGAAGCAAGTGTGTGAATCAAAAATAGACTTTATTAACAACAAGCTATAAGACAAAAATGAGTCTCTGGCACTCCTCTTGGTCGCTCAGTCTCAGGGGTAAAGGGTCCAGGTGCTGTGGAGGTGGCTGGTGCTGGAGTGCTTGTCATCAGCTCCACCAGAAGCAGAAGCAGCAGAAGCCCCAGCCCCAGAAGAGCGAGCCCGTGCTGCAGAAGCCCCAGCAGAACCAGAGTGAGGGCCAGGGGGCGGGATGGTAGCCCTGTCCCTCTTGCCAGGGCTGGCAGCAGATGGCTGAGGCTTGCTGTGCTTCCGCATGGTTGTGGGGTTGCTGGCTGGCAGGGAGGCTGGCAGGAACCAAGGCTGGCAGGGAGGCTGGCACCAAGGCAGGCAGGAAGGTTGGCAGGCAGACAGAACCAAGGCTGGCGGGAAGGCTGGCAGGCAGGCAGGCAGGCAGCAAGGCTGGCAGCAAGGCTTGCAGGCAGGCTGGCAGCAAGGCTGGCAGGGAGGCTGGCAGCAAGGCTGGCAGGCAGGGCAGGCAAGGCAGTCGATGTGTCTGGCAGCAGGTCTTTCCTCTGAATGGCGACCTGCTTCCGAGCTGCTTCCGTTATATCCGCGGGGCTGACGCAATGCATCCTCCCCGCACGTGCAATTAACGCCAGGCATCCATTAGGCTTCCACTGTGCATCCACTGTGCATCCGCTTCATCCATTCGGCGTCCGCTCTGTATCCGCTCTTTCCATTCTGCGTCCGCTTCGCTGAGGCCCCCCGGAAGCCCTGCAGATGTGCCATCCATCCCATCCGCTTGCATCCGCTGGGCTTCCGTTCCGCATCCGCTTTGCATCCACCCTGCGTCCTCCCCGCGTCTGTGTTATCCGCTCCGGTTATGCAATTTTTTGCCCCTTTTGAGAGCGGATAACAACGGAAGGAACATTTTGCTCGTCCGCTGTGTCCTTTTTGCATCTGTTGGCCAGTGTGACATGGGCTTTAGATCTGCAAGGTGGCGGATTAGTGTCATGGCTGAATTGTACATAGATACACGTTGCCATATGTACAAAAGGGGTAGTACGTTTACCATGACTATGAACGCATTATCTTGGATATTTTTGAGTCCTCCCTCCATGGACACTCATGCACACATGCAAATCTAAAATGTGAAGCAGCAATAAATGGAACAATGCGGCCAAAATTTACATCTTAGCTGCTGATTTTTCTTTGCAGAAAACCTGCAGGAGAGCAAGGCTTTTAGTTGGTGGCCAAATTTTGTTGGGAAGGGATTGCACATGTGCATTAATGTGCTATTACCAGGTTTGAATATATGAATGACAGCTCATGGCCGCGTTTATGTTGAACCTGATGCATTCACAAACTTTCACATAGCCTGAAGACCTAAGTTGTTGTTCTCCTCCAAGGTATACTTGGAACCTGACGCACAAAACTTCCAGTCTGTTTCATCTCATACCTTATAGGTCAACTGTCAGCAAAATGATCAAAATTAGCAGTACCTCTGGGTAAAGTTTTGGTATTAATCAACTTTATTTTACATTAGGACATTCTTCCTTTGTTCCACACTGGTACTTCTTGTCCCATTTTTCAAAAATGGGCTTTAAGCTGTTAAATTATAGAGTCAAGTAAACATTTTTATTTGCTCTAAACCAGGAAATGACCTTGGAATGTGCTTTTTGAATGTACTTAGTCTAAGATAATGCATTCTCTTAGCAAAATGAATTATTGTGTGCTTGTTCAAAGGTCAGTCCCTGTGGTCTCTAGTGGAGTTTACTCATTGGTTAAGACATGGAATTGTATGGCAGATTGGACAGAAGTCTGGTCCCCAGTGGTGTGATCAGGAATGTCCTCAAACGCAGCACAACAGTACAGGAGTGTACAGCACAACTACACAAGGAGTGTCTGAGACCATGAAGTCTTAACTCTAAAATTACCAGTTTGCATCACTGAATATCAAGTGTAGAATCATAGCCTGATAATCATAGATGGATGTTCATTGTTTGACTCAAGTGTACTCAAATTGACTCGATTGAAAACAGGATACTGAACATAGAATGAAGATTAGTAATATTTTGCTGAGGGAACTCTTTTCTATCAGCACAATCAAAAGAGGGTAAATTCTCTAAACTTTAGAAATTGGACTGAACAGAGCATGGTGGATTGTTACTTCTCCTGGCCACAGAATTCTTCAGTTGTACCACAATACTAATTTTAACATATTCTTAAAACAATAGTAATTTTGAAGACCTACAAATCAGTTTGGATGCTTACTGTATGATTGATATCTTTTCAATTAAGCTTGCATTGTTTTATCATTTCTTAATTAATAGTGTTTTTAGTTATCAGCATAACAAAATATTAAACATATTTTATGGGATGTATTTTTCAGTTATAGGTGCTACCATTTCAATATTCAGTTATACTGAGAATGAAATATTTTGAATATATTACCCCATATTGTTCATGAATTTTTATAATAGTGGTAAAATACTGAATTTAAAAATAGATTTGAAATGGAAGGTGTGGATTGCTAAAAAAACTATTGTGTATTTTTTAAAATAATACTGGGTGCCTGATAATCTCTTTTTTGTGTATAACAGATGCAATTTTTTTATAAAGGCAAATAAATCAGTTCCGTGGGTATAGGATGATGGTTACTTGACTTGGGTAATAATATATGTATGAAGGATCTAGAAATTATAGTTGACCACAAGTTGATAATGGGTCAGCTGTGTGAATGGATTGGGTTAAGGCAATTTTAGGTTTCATCAGTTGAAGTAAAGTTCCCAAAATATGGAAAACAATGGTTTCACTATAGTCTTCATTAGTCAGATCTCCACCTTACTGTGTTTAATTTAAAGCACCACAGTTTAATATTTAAAGAAACTGAAACAAGTGCAAGGAAGAACAAGGAGGTACAGAAGGAACTGATGCTTGAGAAAAGATGATTGGGATGATATTACAGCACTTGTTAAGCAATTAAAAGAATCTAACAAAGAAGATCCTTTTCATCCTGGAATGCAGGATGTGGAACAATCTTAAATTACAGAAGAGTTGTAATTTGAAGAGTTGAAGAAACTTTCTAATAGTAAGAGTGATTCAACAGAGGAGCTAGCTATGAAAGGACATTATGAACTTCTGTTCAGTAGACACGTTTTAGTAGGGGCTAGACAGCTGCCCATCAAAAATATTTTGAGTTTCGACACTGTCCTAGGAAGGGGTAGGACTGAGTGACTCAACAGTTCCCTTATAGTTCTGGGATTTTGTGACCATTATATTTGAGAAGCATAAAATGAAACCAATTAATCCTGTCTTGTAGACATTCTCCTAATATTTTTTCTTGCCCAATTTTTTTCTCAAGGCAACTTAAAAAACAAGGTTATATTATTCACTGGGAAGGTGCAGGCTTGTAAGGAATGTTTATAGATCAAAATCATTGTGAAAAAGCCAAGCACTCTATATTACAATCAGTCTTTTGGCAGCTGTGCTTGGTGCAACATGAAAGGTTAATTACCTCTCCTCCTTTCTATGTTCCAAAGTTCCTTTGTCATGTTGTTGTATTTATATCTGGAAAGGTAAAAACCTTCCTATCTGGTGCAAATCTTACCGAAGGGGAGAGTTTTTCTATTGGGAAGTAAATAAGAATATGTCAAATTCTTTTTTCTAATTACTGTGTTAAACAGTAGGTGTGCCAACTATTAAGGTGACTCATAATAGAGACGTTTATCTCAGTTTCAGAATCTGATTTCATATAAAACAATCATAGAAATGCAGGTTAGCTGATCACGAGGAATCTAGTGTTACATTTTATTGCTCTGAATTACATGTAGGTATGGAGTGAGTGGGGGAAAACATTGAGAAAAATCTTGACAAATAATATAACTTATGCAATAGTGGAATAATTTCTGTAATTATTTTCTGTTTCTGCAATCCTCAATGTATTTTCAGTCATCAAATGTGCTTAAGTTTGAGTATTATCATTATTATTTTTAAGTATACCACTGTTAGGAATAGGACAGGTGATTTAACATTGAGAAACTGGAATATTAAAATAAATATCTACAATATTGTTAAAAAAATCAAGTACCTGCTATGGAGGAAAAACTGGAATTCCTATAAAAAATGCTCCCTCTATCCTCTACTATGTCATACAAATTCTCTGCTTTTCTCTTTGGATTTCCAAATCTGGATTATAAAGTTTAAAAACATACCATTGTGAATGCCAGCCTGAATTCATAGTTCTTTGGTCTCAGACTAATTCTAAGGGTGGTGGTGGGGAGTAAATCAAGTCTTTACTTTGAATATGGTCGGACTTGGGTTCTATGCTTTAATTTGGTTTAGCTTTGGTTTTAGCTTTTCTTGTAAAACATAGAAGGGTGGGAGTTGGCCTCCCTTCAGGGAGAAAGCTGTTGCTCAATGAGGAGGTTGCCACTATGATCATGTTCTGGACCCCAACTTTTTAAAATCTCTTGAGAGACGTTGTCATGCAAGCAGATTGTACCTGGAGAAAATAGTGTCATAGCTAAGAAGGTACAAAACTACAATTATGTCAATGACTGTTGCTTTTTGCCTCTCATATCAACTGGCTTTGTTTTAGGGTGGATGTCATTCCCCCTGGAATATCTCTGCTTCCTGATAACATTCTTCAGGTTTTGAGGCTCCAGCTGCTGCACTGTGTCCAGAAATTATCAGAAGGGTTGGAAGAGCCACAGCAAGCACTGACACTGCTCCTAGTCAAGTTCTTCATCATTCTTTGCCGGTATCTTTTTTCACCTAATTGTTTTTTCAAAATACAGGGAGTGTCAAGAAAAGGAACCCTGATATATCCTATTTCCATTACTTTTCTTTTGATTTTTTTGCTTACTGATTTCCGAGTATATCTGCTCAAGTGCTCCTCTCTTTCTGTATTCTTCCCATTTTTTTTCATCCCCTCTTATCTCTTTTTATTGTTTGGAAGTAATAGCATCAAATTAGTCTGGAAGTTACAACATTGGCTATACCTATGGTAACTGAATTCACATTATCAAAAGTGCTGTGCTTTTATCTGGTTTGTATATTCATTGTTTTTTATATTGTGAACTGCCCAAGTTGATGAGAGTTGGCTGTGTCCAATCAACATACTTTAAAAAAAAAATCATGTTCAGTCATGATTTGATTTATCTGTGGGTTGTTGAAGAAGGCATATTTGGAACCAGTTCATGTTAACTTTTATTAAGCCATACGTTGCTTTCAAAGTAAGATGAGATATCATTCTTAGCCAGAAGTAACCATATTATAATTAGCATAATATGTGGCTTCAGCTGTTGAAAATATAACTGGTCATTCTGATATTAACACATTTACTATATCAAGTCTAAGCTTACATATTGTCATTGTCCATATCTAAATACTTTACTACTCTGAATTATTTCGAGACTATATTACAAAGAAAAATGGGATTTTAAAACATGTAGCATCTCATACTTGGCATTTTGGGATATTTAAACATTTGTGTAAGAATAATTTTGGAAATCTCTGTAGTCATTCTTCTCCATCAGTCCTCTTCTATCATACAGTTGCTTCACCTCTTACATGTTTCATTCTGTTTCAGAAATTTAGATAATGTGGAAGAGATTGGGACTTGTTCCTATATTAACCATGTGATTACAATGACCACACTCTACATTCAACAGGTAAATGAATATGCAATGGCCAGAAGGATGATCACAATCTTTGTTAGAACTCTAATGGGGTTAAGCAGTGGGAGCAAACTGAGGCTTAAGTTTATCCTCAGAATAGTCTGTTCACTTGGAAACCAAGTATTAAAACTGAAGTCTGTAATGATGTATATTTAGATATAGACGGGATATGTGTTTCTACAATCATTGCTATGTTTCTTCTTTGTTCTAGTTTTGTGCTTTCCTTTTTCACTACCTTCAAGGTTGCAATTTTGGAAAGGGAAAAGATGAGAAGTATGTTTATTATTCTAAACTAAGAACAAAAGCATTATTTAAGCACTTCATTTTTTTATTTTTGTTAAGAGTCATGGTGTCAGGGAGTGATTGAGATGTCATTATGCAATTTGTGTATTTTATTTATAATTTGTTAGATTAATTATTGTTAGAGCTTCATGAGGGAAAAAGGTGGAATATGAATCTATTAAATAATAATGATTATTTAATCAGCAGATTGAGTGAGGACTGTATATAACTTGAAAAATTGTTTATAATCTGCCACAGATGCTGTTCTTATTCTTTGATATACCAGTTAGTTAATTGGTGAGCTCTTGGAGTTTACTGTAATGCTGAGAAAGACTTTTACAGCCACATACATCTCAGCAGTCTGTGAATCAAGTGACTGGCTGGCTGGCAGGGAACTCAGTGAGGGGGAGATTGCCTAAATGTGTCTTTATCCTCCTTTTGGTTGTGCTCCACCAGGTCATGACTCATGAAGCCCTTAGAATCAAAACATTTGTCTGATTGTGTTATAGCGAAAACAAAACAAGTAGGATTAAAACCTCTTCATTCTTATATGTTCATAGTTATCATATGCCATGGATTGGTTCACATATAATTTGTGGTTTGTTAGAGTAAGGGTTGCTGAACAAGCAACGTGGATACTTTTATACATAGGTAGCAAACTGAAGATGTACAGAATGTTTTTAATTCAAGCCATTAAAAATGTTTGTAAAACACTTCTAAAAATGTTGATGAAAAACTTGTTTATTACTTCTTTAGCTAAAGACTAAAACAAAAGAGAAAGAAGTGGCAGATCAAACATCTATAGAAGAGTTTGTGCGACATGCGCTGGCTTTTTGTGAAAGTCTTTATGATCCATATAGGAATTGGAGGCAAAGAATTGCAGGGTATGTGAGAATATTATATTAACACTCTGTTCTTCTTATTTTAATCTCTTTAAAATAAAGATGCAATATATATAATCCTATAAAATGTTAGTGCTAAATAGAAAATACATTAATTCGACAAGGGGATTGGAGCCTCATATAATCCTGCCCGTCAAATTGTTTAAACTTGTGATATGCTACCAGAATACAGTATAAGCCTCCCAGTCAGATATATCAGGACCTTCTGTATCATCATCCACCACAGGAGAGACTGAATGAGAGGCTGCACCCAGTTTATGCTATTAATGAGATTAGATGGACCTCATCTTTCTTTAAATTTGAACAGATTATGTCATAAATTCTCAAGTTTCTATCTGATGCTGCACTCAGATATTCTGGAAAATAATGGTTACCCATTTTTGAATAAGACAGGATGTTAAACAATAAATTAAACAATGTTTTAATTCTGGCTTCTTTTAAAACATTTAAAATGGCAGAAGGGAATACTAATAAAATTGTAACAAAAGGCAGAGTATAAATCAAACCAAAGCAAAGAAATCAATTAAAATTTTCCTTGTTTGATTGATCACATCCTGAAGATTCTATAGGAAAAGGCTCCTTTTGGATCTGGGTTCACAGCTATAGGAGTTTGGGTAATATTTTTTTGTCATCCGGAAGAAGCCATCACTTCTAGGAGATCAGTAAAGCCCATTGTTTTTGTGAATACTGTGGTTTCTGTTCAGACCATATCAATCTATATGTGAATAAGATGATATATTTATAAAAGTTGCACTGTTAAAACCAGATACCCTTAAAGTTTTTGTTTATTATCTTGATGAAGAAATAACAACCCAAGGGATATTTTAAGAATGTCATGTAAAAAAATGTTATACAAATCAATGTATTATTAATAAACCTGTTTTGTTATACCATAACTAAAATTTGTTTTGAAGCTTTATTATAAATGAATGTTTTTTATCTCTCAATATATTATAGGCGTATTCTGAGCACAGTTGAAAAAAGTAGACAGAAATACAAACCAGCTTTACTCACAGTGGAATTTGTCCCTTTCTTTTACCGTGAGTACTTTATTATATTGTCCTACCATTCAGAATTGTTTTAAAGTGAGAATCTTTCAGAAATAAGATTTGTTCCATAGTTTTCCATTTGAAGGTACAGAGTCCTGGTGTTCTCTGAGCTTGGTTTAGCTCTGAGAGCACCAAGGACCCTGCTGTTCAACTCTGAGCTACAAGTATTCTCTTAGATCAGTAATTTGAAAATGATAAATAATTAAGCAATTTAAAGATATTATTGACCCAGATGCATTCTGGATAACAAAGGTGCATTTTCAATGCTACAGCATTGGGATGTGTGTGATAGAAAGTATTTTGCCCAAGCCTCCACCACTCTTGGTGGGGTCCTGGGATACATCACAGCACCCATCCATCTGTATGTGGTATCATTTTTTGAGAGGTCACAAGAGGTGCCCCAGAAACTTGTCAGCATATGAATCATTAATGTCGTGTATCTCTTTATGGATCTGTCATGAGTCACAGAGTTGCAACTGGCTTAATTGCTGTTTTTTTAAATAGCTTAGATCTGAAATAGGTGCTACCAAGAACAGTGATTTTTCATGAAGTGTGAAGAAGACTCATCATCTAAAACTCAGAACCAGTGTAGCAGTTGTGGAACATTGTGGAAAATGTTGCAGAAATGACTGTTACAAGCACAGTAATAACAGCACTTTTTAAGAGTAATTGAGTATGCTATATTTCTTTCTTTGAAATCAAGTCTGAAATGTAAGACTCATACATTTCTGGGGGGGAAACCTGTAACCACTGCTGAAGTTAGGATGTAGTTTACAAAAGGCAAAAAAAAAAAAGAATTTTATTTTTATTATTTATGAGTTAAAATCCCTTTCAGCATTTATGTGGATCTCTGTGCTGCTTAACTTGCACAATGAAGCTCTTGAATGCTCTTTTTGTTTCAAAACTTGTTTTGCATTTGATTATACCTCTCCCTTGAAGGTTTTAACAGTTTTAACCATGCAGGCTTCTGCCATTACTGGAAACTTCTCAGGTTGCTAATTCCAAAAAAATAATACGTGGTAGTTTTGGCAGGAGCTAGGTTATGGGTCATTCTATTGCTATGGCAATGATTTCCAGGTTAATGTTTATTACTAAGCAAAAATTATTTAGGTCGGTTCTAATTGCCTTCTATGAGGTAAGGCTTAAATTTAGATATATTATAATGATTTTTTTTCTGTGGCAATTTGAGTCAACATTGCATTTGCCCATAAAAATTTAGCCTTCCCAAAAATAATATGGGGAACGATGGCTACTTAAGACATTTCATTATATTAAACATATTTTATTTAAATATCTAAAAACTGTGTAACCCTTTGAATGGTTTTATCACTTTGACATCCTGCTAATTTTGGACACAACTTCCACAATCCCTGGCCATTTGAGCAGGGTGACTGGGCCTGTTGGGAATCCAAAGCATCTGAATGATACCATTTTGCTTCCCCCTGGATTATGTCCTTCTGCCAGACTGATGTGAGTCCCCTTTCGTTTTCAGTAGGGATCTGAATAAGCAACTGGAGTCTTTTGCTTTGGTTCTAGATTAACTGCACCTTTCAGTGTGAATTTAAAACCAGATAGTCTTAGCTTCAATTAGGGAAGAAAGGTGCCTCTAATTTATAATAGTGGCTTGGTAAACAAGATTTAGTTACATTTTACTAAACTATGGTTAAAAGTGACTTTTATATTTCATTCAGCATTGAGAAAAGTGGACCAATATCTTACAAAATTAATCTGAATATTTGCTATTCAAACTACTCTTAATACTTAACATAATCTTATTTTCCAAATTTACCAAAGTACATTTTATTGTTTGATTAAAAAAATATGTTGTGTAAGCTGCCAGTAGAATGAGCAAGAATCTCTCTTGCAGGATGAGATGGCCAAGCTCAACTCTTAGCTTTTCAGCTGTGCCTGCTTTGCCCAGTTAGGGAGGATTGGATTCCCCTGTATTTGTGGCTGCAGTGTAGGATGAAGGGCTGCAATCTATAATTCCTTTTCTGATAGTGATTTTTGTGAATAAATATACAAGGAATTTGTTCTTTGCTTTTCAGAGTGTTTTCAAGAAAGTGAGCATCTCAAAGAGAGCCTCAAATGTTGTCTGTTACATCTCTTTGGAGCTATTGTGGCTGGTGGGCAGGTGAGAAAATGTTAATATCCTTTTCTTGATTATTGGGATGTGGGACTTATATCTTTACTGCATCATCACTTTGTGGCTTGTATGTTATGAACACTTTCCAAAAGTGAAGAATTTGGAGTAGAAATAAAGTTTAATTGTTAAGTTATGGGACAAACCTTAGTTCAGAGGACTCATGCTCCTTTAATATTTTGAGAAAGATCTTTTCCAATGGAAACAGAGCTGAGCAATGAAGGTGAACAAAATTGTCCAACATACTGTGATTGAACTCTGTCATTGAAATTCCATGTGCTAATTGCTTAAAATAATAAAGGAGAGTCTATATCAGTCTGTCATACAATATTTGAGCACCACACTCTTGTTTCCTCTTGCCTGAATTTATGACATAGCAGTTGAAATTATTCTGAAGAAATGTAAGAAAATTTTAAACAAAATTTTCTAGAAATTTTGTATGCTAGAATTCAAAGATGCTTTTGTTTAAAATTTTTAATCTTGTTTTTCTCATCAGGACTCAGTTTAACATTAAAGTAGTGCTGCTTAAGATGTTCTAGTAATCAAACTGACTCTTTTCCATTTTTCTTATGCAATCTGATTTCATCCAGTTGCAAAGATGTATAATTAATGAAAATGTTATAAATAGCTTGTCCTAAAAGATGGTTAGGCTGAGACAATATCTAAAGAAAATAAAATAGTGCCATTAGCTCAAAGAGAAATAATTTTTCCTGAGATTGGTGAGCATAATGTACTGGAACCAAAGTAATGTAAAAGATATGTGCAATTTTATGTTTATAATTTTTCTACAAGAATACGTTCCCAGAAAAAAAAGAGGGGGGTTAATGTGTTGCTTCTTTGTATTGACAAAATCCACACTGAACCAAGAGGAGGGGTTCTGTCTAAGCTGCATGCCTGGACCTGGAGGTATATGCTTTGAACATCTCCTGGATATCTTCCTTTTCAATAAAGAATTCCTTTTGAAATACCCAGTTTTCAAAAGTTCATTCTTGTTGTCTGAAGGGGAGAGAGTCTGGGCCTTACAGGAAACTGACTTTATATTGTTAGACAATCGTGTGTTTTATTTTCTTTAACTGTCTGAATTTCCAAGATGTCCCATGAGAAAAGCTTTCTTCAGACCCTTAGTGCCTCTGTGTGTGTGTGTGAGAGAGAGAGAGAGAGAAAGAGAGACAGAGACAGAGACAGAGATTGAGAGAGACAGAGAGACAGAGAGAGAGAGAATGTGAGCAATTGTACTACATGACTCGGTAGACACAAGAATTTTGGGCATCTTTTGTGATTTTTTTCTTTCTTTTGTGATTGTGTTTTCTTAACAGTTAGCATACTATGCAACTTTTGCTTCATTTCCTACACACAAGTAGCAAAACATTGCCTTTGCTCAGCGCTTATCACCAAATTTTTGATGGCATGAAATTTTAGGCAATCTGAGCATGTTTGATGGTTAGGGTGAAACACAAAACATATCTTCAATCAATTCTTATGTGATTCCACTATCAAAGGAAAAAGTACTTTAATATCCAACCACAGGATTAATTTGATTTTTTTGTCCAAGTTATATGATTTTAAACTTGTTTCATGTGCCTACTTATACTTCTTAAAAGGTTCCTAATTATTTTGATAGTGAAGAACTTTTATTATTAACTTTAGAGAAATGCTCTTCAAGCCATCTCTCCTGCCACCATGGAAGTCTTGATGCGTGTCCTGGCAGATTATGATATGTGGGATAACAGAGACCCAGATGATGTGAGCAGGAAGGCTGAGTTGACATTGAAGTGCCTGACAGAAGTGGTGCACATTCTTCTCACTAGTAGTTCAGACCAGCGGCAAGTGGAAACCAGCACCATACTGGAGAACTATTTCAAGCTGCTGAATTCAGATCATGAGGCTTTGCCCAACTCAAGGTCCCGTCAGTGGGAAAGCAGGTTCATTGC
Source organism: Laticauda colubrina (assembly GCA_015471245.1). Lineage (NCBI taxonomy): Eukaryota > Metazoa > Chordata > Lepidosauria > Squamata > Elapidae > Laticauda > Laticauda colubrina. Next base: position 40,438,960 of record BLBF01000011.1, read on the forward strand.
ACTGCAGATTCAAATGCTGAGTGAGTAACAGGATCCTTTGAGGAGGAGAAAGGGAGGCAGGTTGAGATGCTGGAACCACATGTCAGTAGGACCATTTTATTTAGAGCCACAAGCAACATTAAGCAGCTGAAATGTCCATAGCTACAATAAAATGATAGTTCTTCAATAATGTATGGTAAATTATTTTCCCTGATTTTCAGAGGGCATGCCAACTGTCCCTTTCATGAGGTTCAACTGACTGAGGAGTGAGTGCAATTTCTATCTATTTAAATAATTTAAGTGCTGACTAAATAGACAGTAAGAGTGGCTTACTAGAACCAAAATGCAAGAATTGTAATCAGCTAAGTATTCTTTGTCCAGTTCACTCAGAAGAGGCAAATTGAATACCTATTCTCTAGGCAAAAAGATTCCCCACAGGCATTTATCAATTATTTGACAGGCTGGTTTTAGGATTCCAACGGACTGTATTCTTGCATTTCTTTAAAGTAATGATATTGAGAAGGTATTCAGAGTAATGATATTGAGAAGGTATTGAGAAGCCATTCATGATGGCTATTTCCTTTTCCTAAGCATGGTTTGCAGGATAAAGAAAGTTCAGTAGAAAGTTCCTTCAGCTACATTTTTCTGGCTTCTCTTCTGTTTGTATTGCCAGAAATTGCATTACATCTGTTGTTTTAGAGCATAAACAAGGAACCCCAAATACTTAACAGTTTCCTTCTACTTCTACTGGACCTGTCCCTAATAAGCATTAGTCTGGTTCTTTTGTTTATTCTGACTGACTTTCTAGAGACCTCAAAGGAGAGATATGCAAGCTTCCATCATTCATTTTGGTGTTTAGATTTCTGGCCTTGAAATGTAAAAAAATGTGCAACATGTCACTGCATGTGTGAGGTAATTTGACATGAGAGAAAATGACATGTCCAGAATCATCCAATGAACTCCAAGGTCAAGTGTAGGACTGTCACTTCTAGGCTACAAAATCTATAGGGCTATTAGATGTCAGCAGATACAGAAACTGAAAAAAATTATTTGCAATTTCCTTTCATTAACCTTAATCAGATGAGGTTTGAAATTGACTTTCCCTGTTACCAGTTTAACATTATATTACTTCTGCTAATAATCAAAAAATAGATCAGTGTTTTTCTAAAAGGCAGATGGTTTGATGCTGCACTATTGTGAATCAGCTATATATATATATTGTTAATTGTATTGTTAGTAAACCTGTTTTAAAAGTACAATTCCATATTGGTGGTAGGAAGAATTGTATATTCATTCTTTACTTTTATAAAAATACACATGCTTACATATGAAATATTACTCCTACATAATTAGCTCTTGCCTTTATGTCCCAATTTGACTTCTTTGAGCCATCTGATTGTCCATTGTAAGAGATGAAGATGCATCTTTCTGATCCATTAGAATTTTTTCTAAATTGTAACATAATTTTAATGGTTAAAAAAGTATTTCCTGCTTTTCTTTTTTGCTAGCAAATTATTTCTATTCCTTTGGAGGGAGACTAAAGCTATGTAATTATTTTAAGATATGATCCTTCCTCTTTGATTTTTAGTTTTTCTCTTTTTAAGATGCAATAACTGCTATGTTGGACTGCACAGATCGGCCTGTTCTGCAAGCCATTTTCCTTAATAGTAATTGTTTTGAGCATCTTATTCGACTTCTACAGAATTGCAAGGTAAACAAAAGATTGTAAGAAATATATTCATAATCTTTTGAACATGTATTTTATTACAGTTTTAACAGAACCATTTCAGTTATATTCGAGGAGAAAATCTGATTCTTTATTAAATTTAGTTCAAAGAGTGGATCTAATTTACTTCTATGGTGATCTAGTTTTAAATAGTTTTTCAGAGGAATGTCTTGTCCTTATAGCATCAGTAGCAGGGAAGAGTATGAATAATAAAGTCTTCTCACAAAGGATTCCTTCCTGATATATCCTTTTTATTTAACTGCAGCGCTATATGGATTGAGACAACCTTAGAATTGCACTATAGTTGTAGTGGGAATTATATAGATTGAAGCCTAGTTCATCTAGAAGTCATCCAGTTGCAAAACATGGACATAATATGGATAATGGTGACATGGGTATTAAGATTGGAGAAAAGAAGAAAGGAGAAGAATACGTAGCAAGATTTCCTATCTCAAAACCTGGCAGACAATGAAGACCATGCAAAGATCTTATAACTAGAGGGCTAGGGTGGTGCAAAATTAAGATTTGAGGAAGAAAAAATGCTAAGTGCCTTGGCACCCACATTGCTCTGTCGGCAGTTCCTTAAGTGAAGTGCATCTTTCCTGGAATCATACTATAGCCATGAAGACAACTATGCAACTCCAGGAAAAGATGCAGCTGCTTTATGGAATTACAGACAAATACATACTAATCACTGACACAGGGAGGGAAAACTGACTTGTATCAGAGATTGTTAATTTGTCCCCACACTATGTGGAAAGATTGATAATCCAATACCATACCTGATTCTGCATAGTACAGACAAATGGCATCATTTTTGGTGGCCCTCCAAGGGTCTTTTGAGAGAAATTGGGACCAAATTTTCACCCCATCAGGGGAGCATTTTGTTTGTTGAACTTAAATTCTAAAGGATCTTCTTAAATGGAAAGCTGAAGTTACAATTTGGACTTTCTAATAAATTAGGAACTTTAGCTTTTTGGCATCTTAATATTGTTCTCACTCAATAGGACTTACTTATGGGCAGACATGAATAACTCTGGACTTAGTTTTATTTTGTGTGAAAAAAAGAATTCCATTTGCCTTCACAATAGTCAGTCCTGATATGGAATGCAATATCCATCATGAAATGAAAACCATAATTTATTTCAGCATTTTATTAACAGTGTCATTATTTGCAGTATTTATGAATTTGTTCAATCTAACAGAGCTAACTGAACTTAACATTAGAGTTAATCAGATAACGAAACTGTATAATTAGCTCCCTTATGGTTTTGGGTTTTATTTCAAAAGTCTTTGTTAGATATGTGTTTTGCTGCATAATTACATATACATACAGTAAGGGACTGGGATGAACTTCTATAGGTTAGTCATGCTTCATATCATGTTGCATGAGTAGAAGAATGGTGTGAATTAATCAATCTTCATAACCCATGTTGCATGGGTTTTTATCCCAAATAAATCAAGGTTGGCCAGTTTTAGTTTCGAGATCATTGAGAAACCATATTTATCTTTTCTTGAGTTTCTTCCTTGATGAAAGGCAGCATGGTACTGGGTTTTTGTGTGTGGTGCCTATTGATTACCAGTGCTTGACATGTACCAGTGCTTCTAATTTCTCAGTCATTCCAGACATAGAGAATCTAATATGTGATAAAAATTACCAGGTCATCTTACCAAAGCTTGCTGGTTTTGAGGCAAAATAACCTAACATCCCTTCCCTTTTCAGCCTCAACTAGGGCCAGTACTTACATTATATTTTCCCTTAACTAGGTTATGAAATTAAAAAGTAACATGGAATTGCAAATTCTCAATAGGAGGAAACTTTAAATATGTATTAACTGTAAGTATAGCTGTAAACCTTAATTATGGTTGAGATCGCTAGAGCTGCGAAAATAGTCTGTCAGAAAGGAAAGCTGTTAGAGAAAACTATTCTATGGACCATCTTTGCTGAAAACAATGACAATATTTTCAATTCACCTGCTGAATTTAGACACAGGACTTATCTGCAAGTTTGTTATTAATATATTGCTTGGAGGAACAAGGAAGAGGAGAAATGCCAGATTTTGGCATTTTTATTTTTTAACTCAATGGATTTTTTAGGACTGCCATCTGCCATTTGCTTTTGCTATGAGCTCATTTCGAAAAGAGCAACAATCCTAGAATTATTTTCTTTGAGCAAAGAGAACCCTTACAGTACATGCTATAAATATTCTGGTAATTTGTAGGGGTGCATACAACATGTAAGTTATGTTTTGTTTTAAGCTTACATTAAGTATGCATTTTGAAATATATTCAAGTTGGATGGATTCTGACAAGAAAACTGGAAGATATTTAAATATTTTGACCATGGGGATAGGAGGAACTTGGAACAAACTTTCTCTTCCATTGTTTTTCATCCTAGTGCCATAAAAGTGCTGGACTGATCTAGGGTTTTATTTCAATGAAGATTTCCTTTACAGGTTTTTTTAAAAATTCTGAGCTAATCTCACTAACATTCTTTCAGGTAGCAACTAATATCTCCTTAAGGTAAAAAACAAAACAAAACTCAGCCATGCAGGTAAAATCAGTGAACAGATTTGCAGTGCCTTTAGTTCAGAGCCTACCTCTTAAGGCTAGGTCCCAATGGCTGAGGGAGGCAAAACATATTCAAAAAGGAAACAGCGGACGAGCAAAATTTTGGGAGTGGCTCCATCCATTGTTATCCGCTCCAAAAAGTGCCCCAAATTTGCATAAACAGAACGGAAAAGAACGGAAAGGAATGGACGGAGGTAGTACGTAGTGAGGATGTTAAGCGGATGTTCATAGGAAGCCTAGCGGATGGAAGCGGATGGAAGCGGATGACACATCCGAAGGGCTTCCAGGGGAGAATTTCGAAGTGGACGCATAGCGGAAGGAGCGGATGCGTAGCGGATGACGCGGATGCATCACGGATGCCTATAGGATGCATAGCGGATGCATAGCGGATGCAAAGCATTCACTGCGCATGCGGGGAGTATGAATTGCGTCAGGTCCGCGGATATAAAAGGATGCAGCTCGCAAGCAGTCAGCATTCAGAGGAAAGACGTGCTGCCACAGACATCTTCGAATAACACCATGGTTCGTCAGGGAAGAAGAGAAAGCCTGTGCCTACTCCTGCCAGCCCTGGCAAGAAGGACAGAACCACCATCCCACCCCCTGGCACTGACTCTGAAGCTGCTGGTGCTTCTGCTGGTGCTGCTGGTGTTTCTCCTGCTGCTGGTGCTGCTACTACTGCAACTGCTGCTGCTGCTGTGGTGGACCAGCCCCAAGGCCCTCAAAGCCCTGCTGGTGAAGCCCCTGAAGGCCCTGCTGCTAAAGCCCCTGCCAGAGGGAGGAAGAGGCAAGGGAAGGAGAAGGGAGAGAGGAAACAGTACACCCTTTCCGAGGACCATGAGGAGGAGGTGCTGGAATGGCTGAGGGAGAACGAGTACCTGTGGAGAAAGGGCCACAGACTCTATTGCGACACCAAGAGGAAGCAGGCAGCTTGGAGAGACAAGGCAGAGAGCCTGGGCTACACTTCAGAACTACTCCTGGGATGGTGGAAGCACATGCACACCTGGTATGGCAAGCTAAACCTCAAGAAATCTGGCCAGGCCGCTGTCAAGCTCACTGACCAGGAGATGTACGTCATGGCCAAGTGCAGTTTCCTGGAGGGTGAGGTCCACCACCGAGGAGCAACCCCTCTGACAACCCTCTCCCTCAGACAGCCCACAGACAGCCAGTCCTCTTCCAGCCAGGAGACAGCTACCGTGTCCAGGCAGGTATCTTCGGAGGGCCCCACAGCAGAGACCCCCCCGACAGCTGCACTCCCCATGCCAGAGGATGTGGAGGATTCTGTGATCATTTGGAATGATCCAAATGACAGGATCATTTGTGATCCTGTCACAAATGGAGGAAGAAGCGGCAGCCACCAGAGACCAACCCACACCCACCCCAAGCTCCACCTCCATAGAAAGCAGGCAGAGAGGCAGACTGGAGGGCCAGAGCCACACTGTCCTGTTGGAGATCAGGGACACAGTCAAAACCAGCACAGATCTTCTCTCTCAACTGGTCCACAGTGACATACCATCAGTCAGGCGGAGCTCCATTCAAAATCCAGGAAAGAAATACTTAGACTCTTTAGTTTAGAGAAAAGATATCTTTTACTGAAAGTGAAGTGGTAGCAACCAAAGAATTCTGAATCTGAGAATTTAGGCGCGCAATTCACATATAGAAAGTGATGGAAATGTTCCCACCCCCAATAGTTCAAATGACACTACTTATGGCAGTCGAAAAGATGCAAAGCAATAGCAGAAGATCTTGAAGACTGACATTCGGCCCTCCGAGAAAAAGGAAAATCATCAGTCCTAGAAGTCCTAGAAGAGAGAGAGGAGAAAATATAAAGACAATTATTAATCATTAAACAATCACAAAAGAATACAATCCTAAGGCTTATCAGGATACTTGGAACGAAATGCCTTGACCAACTTAGGGGCTTTAACGTCGGTTTCGTTAACCCATTCGGCTTGTGAAGAAGGGAAATGTTTCCAGACTACAAGATACTGGAGTCGACCCCTCCATTTGCGAGAATCCAGAATTTCTTTAACTTCAAAATGTTGTTCGCCTTCAATCAATATTGGTATGGGAGGGTCAGTCTGGATGGGTCTTAGGTCAGAAGTACGTTCAGGTTTTAGCAAACTAACATGGAAAACCGGATGAATTTGTCAAAGAGTTTTGGGTAAGTTCAGCTGGACTGTTACAGGATTTATAATCCGTTCAATTGTGAATGGACCAACGTACTTAGGACCAAGCTTCTTTGACTTTTGAGTGGTCTGCAGGTATCTGGTGGACAGGAAAACCTTGTTGCCCACTTTATATTCTTTCTGTGGGGATCTTTTCTTGTCTGCAAATTTCTTATGAGCTTGATGGGCCTCATCTAATGCTTTGCGTGTCACTGGCCAGTTAAGTTGGAGTTGAGTTATCCATTCATCCAACGAATGGAAGTTGGGCTTTTCACGAGGAAGTTCAGGTATGGGAACGAAATCTTGTCCCGAAGCCACTTTAAATGGAGTAAATCCAGTACTGCTGTGTACGGAGTTGTTGTATGCCACTTCGGCAAATGGTAGTAATTCGGACCAGTTATCTTGTTGATAATTTATGTAACATCTGAGATATTGTTCTAACACTGCGTTAGTCCTCTCACAGGCCCCAATGGTTTGGGGGTGGTGGGCGGAGCTTAGCCCCTGGGAGGAGCCTATTAACTTCAGGAACTCTTTCCAAAACTTTGAGGTAAATTGGACCCCTCTGTCAGAGATTATGCGTTCCGGGACGCCATGTAACCTATAGATATGTAATATAAATAGTTTAGCCAGCGTCTTAGCAGAGGGAATCTTGGAACAAGGTATGCAACTTCGTGAAGATCTTTCCCTTCGCTAAATGGGCCAACATGTCCTTCATCAAAGGAAGGGGGTACACGTTTTCCACAGAAATAGCGTTCAAATTTCTGTAATCCACCACCAAGCGTTTGGAACCATCTTTCTTTTCACGGAACAACACTGGGGCCGCTACCTGGGATCTAGCAGATTGAATGAAACCACGTTCCAAATTTTTATCAATAAACAATCTTAGCTCTTCCAATTCCCGTGGGGTCATTGAGTACAACTTTGGTTTCGGGAGCTTCACCCCAGGCAAAATCTCAATAGCACAGTCTGTTGGTTGGTGAGGCGGAAGCTCATCCGAGGCCTTCTCACTGAACACTTCTTTTAAATCCCAATACTCTTTGGGAATTTTCTCCTCATCTGTTACGGGCTCAGTACCTGTGGAAGCTATTTCAATTAGGCCCCCAGGCTTCGGCTGAGATCTGGCCCCTCCTCCCGGTCGCTGCTTTGTGCATATGCGCAACAACCCCTTTCTCCAGTTAACCTGGGCGTTCCATTTCCGGAGCCAGGGCAATCCCAGTATCAATGGTTGCTCCATCCCAGGGACCACAATAAAATGCAGGGTCTCATCATGCTCTCCCATGATCATTTCTATAGGTTCCGTGACAAAACGTGCAGGGCAACCTCCAGCCACTGATCCATCTAGTTGGCAAAAGGAAATGGGCATCTTCAAAGTTTTTAACTTTAGGCCCATCTTCTTCACTACTTCCGTGTTTATTATACACCTGGTGCACCCAGAATCTAACAGGGCTAGCATTTCCCCTTCGACCCCTGAATTGGGTACCCTCAACTTCACCGGAATGGTCATAGGGCCCACGCTTGGACTTACCAGGAAGTCGTCTTCCGAGTCAGAATCCTCCTCCTCAGGGGTCACTGGGGCTTCTGATTCCTCACCTGCGGGAGGGGCGACCTCTGCTGTCTCTTTCGACTTTAGTGCTGTTTTGCGAGGCTTTGCTGGGGACTTTTCAGGTTTCTTTCCTTCCTTTGGCGCCCCCTTTGGCTCCAACTTGACTCTGCAGTTCACAGCCTGGTGACCTTCTTTCCCACATCGAAAGCAGGCTGAGGGGTTGGGTCTTGCCGCCACTCCTCCCTTCTGAGGTTTAGGAGCCTCTTGAGGGCGCGAGGGGGAAAACTTGCTCCACCCATAACCTCCCCGCCGTTTACTTCGGATTAAATCAATTTCCACTTCTTCCGCAAGCAGGTACCACATCTGCAAGTCATTGGGGTCTCTTCTAGCAGTGCATCTCTGGTACACATCTTCATTTAAACCATCTTTAAACAGTTCTGTCAGGGCTTCTTGGGGCCAGCCTCGGAAATGGCCTGCTAACTGTCTAAATTCTTGAGTGTAATCAGCCACAGACCTCCGCCCCTGTTTTATGGTTTTCATCCTAATTTGGACCTTGCGCTCCGCCAGTGAGTCCTCAAACCTAGCCCGCAGTGCAGCCATGAATAGGTTATAATTCAGCAGCTGAGGAGCATTATCATTATGCAAGGTCACCATCCACTCTGCCGCTATTCCCTCCAGAGCCCTGGTAACACACCTCACTTTGGCTGCTTCTGAGGGAAAATCCTCCCCATACTCCTCCATATGGCTCCAAACTTGAGCTAAGAAAAATCCCAAGGCTTTGGGATCCCCTCCGTATTTTACTTCTAACGGAGGCAGCCTAGGAGCTCTACGCCTTCTAGGAATCACTCCTCCCGCTGAAGGCCCCGGGGCTGCTGCTGGATCGGGTTGATTTATGGGAGAGGGAGCTGCTCTGCTTCTTCTGGCTGGGGCTACTTCCCCTCCCCCTTCATACCTTTGTGGAGCTTGAGGTTGTTCAAAGGCTTCATTCAGGAGTTTCCTGGCTTGATCCAGCAAGAGTTCCCTCTTTTCCTTCTCTTGCCAAGGGTCCTCTTTTTCACGCCGGCGGGTAGTTGTGACCCCAGGGGGGGGTCCTTCTCTGGATCTTTCCAACCAACTCCCACCGACCATCTGGGCTTCACAGCTGGATCCTCTTCCAGACTGAGCTCTGCTAGCGATTGGGCTTCCTGCATCAGCAAAGAATCTTGTCCTCCAATGGCTCCCAGATCCTCCTGGTCACTATTTGAAGATGACATGATGTCCAGGCCCCCTCAGAAGAAAATTGGGCATTTTCTCCGGGTGGGCAGGTGGATGAGATTCAGAATAATGTCAGGCGGAGCTCCATTCAAAATCCAGGAAAGAAGTACTTAGACTCTTTAGTTTAGAGAAAAGATATCTTTTACTGAAAGTGAAGTGGTAGCAACCAAAGAATTCTGAATCTGAGAATTTAGGCGCGCAATTCACATATAGAAAGTGATGGAAATGTTCCCACCCCCAATAGTTCAAATGACACTTCCAATTAGAAGTTGTGGATATGATCATGTGGCATCTTCAGGTGATGATGAGGCCTCTGTCCGTTGACCTTGGCATATTTTGATAATGGGTTGCAGATGCGCAGAGAGAAGAAAGCTAAGCGAGAAATAGAAACCTAACTCTATTTTATGCTCCCCCCTCCCATTTATACAACAGATGAATGTAACACCTCCAGCTCACTTCCCAACTTATTCCTACCTCCCTTCCCCCCCCCCCCGTTACTTATGGTAGTCGAAAAGATGCAAAGCAATAGCAGAAGATCTTGAAGACTGACACCATCCTCGAATCGGAAGCCCTTCATCACCTATGTGAGCCAGACCTTCATGGACCTGCCCGAGGCCCAATACCAGGTGATGAAGCAGAAGATAACAGCACTTCTGCACAACCCTCCAGGCCCAGCTGAATCTGCTCCGACCCAGTCCAGGTCTGCTCCTCCACCCCAGGCGATGTCACAACCCTTCCACGGCTTTCAACAGCCCCTCACCTACCAAGGCTACGAGTACCAGGACTTCCCACAGCAGAGGCAGCCCTTCCCAGTCCGGGCCCAGGTTCATCGCATGCCACAGACACCTCACCTCGCCCAGCTGCAGACTAGACAACCCCACTACACTCCTCCTTCCTCCACCCCACAGCCAAGCCCCTCAACGGACAATCTGTCATCAGTCTTGGGCCTGACATCCCAGGTGAAGGGCTCTCAACCTCACGGGACTGAGTTAGCTCTCTGAGAGCTTCCTGAACACACCATCCCCTGTTGTACTCTCGGGGCCAAGCACCCTAATGGCGCCTCAGACCAGCACTCCAGGCACAGCCACCTCCACAGTCCCTGGCCGCTTGACAGCTGAGACCATGGACATGCCTCAGAGTGACTGAGAATAGTGCTAGAGACTGAGTTGTTACCTATTCACTTTATCTTTGCTTAAGACACTTCACTTGGTTCTTTTTACTTTTTTTAATAAAGTCATACAGTTTACTTAAGACAGTTATTAATAAAGGTTATCTTTGCTTCACACACTTGGTTCATTTTATTTATTTAACAAAGTGTTGGTGAAAACTTTGAAAAAATGGTTAAGCCTTTGCATGCTTGTGGGATAGGTAGGGATAGTTGTGGGATGGGTAAGGATAGTTGTGGGATAGGTAAGGATAGTTGTGGGATGGGTAAGGATAGTTGTGGGATAGGTAAGGATAGCTGTGGAATAGATAAACCTCCAGTGCAAGCATAGTGGGACTGTATGGTCCACCCTCCCAGCTGCCACACATATGGCCCTTTTTTATCAATAACAATTTATTCATTGATCAACACATTTCAAAATAAACAAAGCTCTTTATTAATGCCATATTCATTGTAGGACCACTCAACATACATGGCACAATCTCATCAGTGTTATGAGACAGGCTCAAGGAAGCATTCATTAACCATCTATCATCCTGTCTTGCCACTCCACTGCTCCAGCTGGGGAGTTGCACCAGTGTTTCAGGAGGTTGCGCTGCTTCTTCCCTTCATGTGAAGCTCTGTTGGGGCCTTTTACATCCACAGTGTCTATCAGGTTTCGTCCTTGCCTCCATTCACCAGGCTCCATGTCCCCATTGCCTTGTAGACGGTCCACAAGCCTGTTCTGCAACACTGGGTAGCGTGTGCGCATGAGATTGTGCAGGATGCAGCAAGCTTCCACAATGCTCCTCACAGTCCCTGGGTGATGCTGCATGGTGGTGAGAAGTACCTGGAACCTGTTGGCCAGGATGCCAAAGGCGTTCTGCACCACCCGTCTTGCCCTGGACAGCCTGTAGTTGAAGATCCTCTCTTCATGGGTGAGGTATCTGGAAGTGTAGGGCTTCATGAGGTAGGTTCTGAGGGAGAAGGCGTCATCACCCACGATGAAGTAGGGCACATTTTGTGTGTCATTGGGTAGGGGGTCTGGATCTGGAAAACCCATGATGAGGTTGCATTCCAGCCCATCCTTGAGGTCACTGGCATTGTATACCTGGCTATCTGAGGCTGACCCGTTGTCTAAAGCATCGATGTACATGAACTTGTAGTCAGCATCAACCATGGCAAAGAGGATGATACTAAAGAAGCCCTTGTAGTTGTGATAAGAGGACCCTGAGTTGGCTGGAGCTTTGCAGGCCACGTGCTTCCCATCTATGGCTCCAACAATGTGGGAAAAGTTCCACCTCTGATACCACTGTTCTGCAACTTTCCTCCAGCCTTCTTCAGTGGTGGGACACTGGAGGAGCTCCTCCACATATTCTTTGATGATGGCCTGCACCACTTCTCTGACCACTTTGCTGATGCTGTTGTGTGGCACCCTCCAGGCATACTGCATGTTTCTGTATGTGGTCCCAGAGCCCAGGTGCTGCAGAGTCAGTGCCACCTTCAGTCCAGGTTCCAGGTTGGGATGGAAGTTGGTGCTTCGCTTGGTCAACCTGGGTCTCAGACGCTCTACAATTTCGTCAAACATGGCTGGTGGCATCTTCATGAAGTGCTGGAATGCACGAGGGTCTTCATTCCTCAGCTCCACCATCAGCTTGTCATACAGTCCAAACTCCACTCTTCTCCCGATCCATTGTCGGACCCACACAGCTCTTGAATGTCTCCTTCTTCTCCTTGCATAGAAAAGGTGAAACAGTCTGAACAGGGCTTGGTTCTGGTGTTGAATGATCGCAGCTACCATAAGGACTGTGTTATGATCCATGGTGGAGATCAATGGATGATGTGGAAGAGCAAGACCAAGGGTGAAGAGGTCTGTACACCACGGCTGCTGGACTCATACTGAGATCCAGGTGATTTCCTTCCCCTTTTTATAGGAAATATCGGTTGTCCGCTAGGTCTCTTCCACATACTCTAGGCATATTCCAGACATCCTAAATATCCGAGATGCATCTCATATACAAACGTTTTGTCCATTTTAATGCTTTATATATGAGATGCATCTGCTTACATCCTTTCTATTTCCGTGCTACTAACGCTGTGTGGACGTTCCGTGTACCTTTCGCTTCCTCCCTCTTTCCGTTTTCTGCTGCAGCGGATGTGAGTTGTGAGGATGTCCAGAGGATGCCGAGAGGATACAGCAGACGTGTAACGGATGACAACGGATGTAGAACATTTGTTGCCCATATATGTCGCGGATATACATCGTACACGGCGGAAAGTTCATCCGCTCAAAAAGTTTTGTGCAGCTCAAAACTTCTTGCGCGGATGAAATCTCAGTGGACGGATGCTCGATGGATAGAGCGTATGAAACACGTATGCAGTGAGTACACAACGGATGCATCACGTTTTCCAACAGATGGCAAGCTTTTTTTTCCGTTTTACATCCTCTTTGCATCCGTTGGTGCAGTGGGACATGGGCTTTAGGCACAGTGCCATTAAGTCAGCAACCTGTTGTCCCCTGGCAACTGTGTTTTCCATATCCCATTAATTTGACATGGAGAGATATCCCTGGCATTATTCTCCAACATTGGGTGGTCTCGATGTGTTAGACATCACCTCTTTCTCATTATATGCTGATTGGGGTTGATGATGTTTGTTGCCCAATGTATTACCAATTTGGCAACTTTAGGATGTATGGACTCTAACTCTCAAAATTCCTCAGCCAGCATATTGTCTGGAGAATTCTGGGAACTGAAGTCCATACAACTTACAGTTGCCAAATTTGGAATATACAGATATTGAGGTTAAGGAAAGCTATGAATTTATTACACTGGCTGTTGTGAGCTAACTAACACTTCTGTTACCATTATTCTTATCTCCCATTTTAACAGCTATTTTTAAATGCAAATAATAAGGTGGAAGACAAGAATGAGAAAGACCATGCCAACAAATTGCTGGCAGAAATGAATCAGGAACAGGTATCTCCTGCGAGTTCCGTTCGGTTCTTAGCTGAAGGTCCTCATGCAGGTGGTTATGAACTGTTTCCTGGACTTCACTTTGAATGTGCTTCCTGAAAGAACTAGATGAGTTTTGACTTATTCACATGCAACATTCACCCAAAATTTATTATTTTAGTTAACCGAAAACCCATGTGTTAAATCTAAATTTCACTATGCTTCAAGATATGAAGTATCTAATCCATATAATACTCCATGTCTTTTTTCTAAAACTGAGGAAAGTGAAGTCCAAGAATGGAATTCAAATTTGAAAACAATCAACTGGGTGATTCTTGTTTTTATTTTTTTACTTGTCCCTCCTTTCTTGACTCTCTCCCTCCACTCTTTCATCTGTTTGTCTGTGCACTCTAGTGTTTCTTGATTCTTTCTTGAAATCTTGATTCTGTTGCCAAAAGATTAGAGTTCATATTTCAATGGACAGTCTGAATCTGAGAAGGGAGATGTAACTGGTAGATTTATTTTTTAACATTTCCTTTGATATTTATGAAGAACTGAACAATGTCAGTTCTATTTTTTTTTTTTGCTTCTTTAATAAAAGACATAGTGGCCTCAACATAAAAAGTTTGCATATAGTTAAAAGTTAATGTAAACAATGCATGAGAAACTTCAAGCATTATTGCAAATTACTGCAAATAATATATTACATACATTTGTTCTGCTGTATTACATTGCAGATGAAATAGTCTTTATTTATTGTTGAGGCTCACAAATTAACCAACCGATTTGAAGGACAATATACAAATATATTTTAAACAGTAAAACTGTCTACTAATAAGATAAAGAAATCAAAATATTTATAGTTCTTTTGAAAGGAAAATACTGTGATATTGCTTGTGAGGAATGGGCTGTGAAGTGAATAAGTAAGGAATTAATTTATATACACTTTAATACAACCCCAACTATCCACTAAGACCAAACTGTTTCTCACCAACATGTGTGACAAAATTTGCTTGATAAGAAGCTCCAAAGCTCTCCCTTTTTCATACCACTCTTTTGAGGTTGTCCATTTAAAACATGAGATTGTCCATTTAAAGCAGGAGGAAAAGCTGTCCATCAGATTGTCTTAAATAAGTACATGTGAAGGGTTCTGTTCTCCTTGAAATGGCTTCCCATCTCTTATGTCTTCCTGCTTATAGGTTGTGGTATCATAAAATCCAATTCTTTTTCTGGGTTGATGATTGGGAAGCATGCCAAGGAACATTCTTCTTCATTGTGGCACAAAAAGGGTGGAATGTGCTCATTGGAGTGTCAAATTTGTCCTTATATGCTTAACGTGTTGTATCTTTTTTTGGTTTTTAGGTAATCCAGGGGCAGCTGGACCGTTTGGCAGTATCAGCTATTCAGGCTCTCACAGCGGTGATGCACAGCTCTCCAGCTGCCAAGGTCAGCATGGCTTCCTCAGAGCAGTTGGAATTCTTGTCTTTGGATAGCTCTTTTATTGTACTTGCTGAAATGATGAGGACTAACAATAGTGCATATTATAGTTTGAAACAAAATACAGAAAATGCAGCCAAACAAATGCCAGTACAGTGAGGCAATGCTACTAAGGCAGATCTCACCATTTAGCAAAATGGAGGGGACTAGATTGGATGGCAGATGGCATATTTTTAAATTATGAAGAAGTATTTTAAGAAATCTAGCCCCTCAACAAAAGATCTAGGTTATAACTTTTCATCTTAATATGATAGCATACAAATGTCAGGCTGTGGTTTGTTTTATTCTTATATGGTAGCAGAGCATCTAAAAATTATGTTCTTCGCCTGTTCTTTACCTGTGGTGTCACTGTATGGCAATGTTTTGCTTCAGTGTCTTATTCTGCCATAGGATATTTACAGTTCAACTGATTATCACTAGATCTTTTCTGGCAATCTCCTCTCTTTCAGATAGCTTTTGCCTATCACAGCCTTCACTTTGGCTAGATAGGATGTGTTATTTACGATTCTAAAAAATCAATTCAATGGCATTCCTCTGCAGAATATCTCTGTTCTTGCCCACTGAAGGAAGTTGAATCAATTGCCCATATCTTCTGATCCTTCCCTTTTTACTACTCTTTTGAGAACAAAGACCTGATCTCTCTTTTCTTGCAATATGTGGTGGAAACTTGGAACATAACATTCTTGTCCATCATCATTTAGTGGATAACTCAATAATGACTTTCAGGGACCTAGTAAAAATGTTCCCAACTTCAATTGTATGGCAGTTCAGCTTTCCTACCCTGATATTGAATCTGATTATTTTACTATACTTATCTGGGGTAATTCTTGACCATGTCAACCTTTTATATTATTATTATTATTATTATTATTATTATTATTATTATTATTATTA